>JAJOOO010027882.1:0-12016 GCA_029582685.1 Solanum piurae
GAGAACCCAAAAGGTTTCTCTCAAAAACTTTATGACTACCTCCGTATTGAGTTAGGGAACCATAACATATACTCAAACCCTTTTTCACGCACATTTCCGCACCTACAAGCCCTTTTATAGAAATCGCGCAAATTCCTCTATTTTGTGTGTATTAGCCCATGGATATGGCGACTAGAACACCGAAATTTTTTTCTCAAAAAGAATATTCAGACCTCGATATTGAGTGAGGAAACCATCACATAAACTCACACCATTTTATTCACGCCCATTTCCGCATCTACAACCCTTTTTTTAGAAATCCCGCAAATTGCTCTATTTTTCGTGTGTATTAGCCCATGGATCTGAAGACCGGAGCACACAATTTTTTTATCAAAAAACTTTTTGATCACCTTCATATTTAGTTGGGGAACCATCACGAATACACACACCATTTTTCTCTATCCCATTTCCGCATCTACAACCTCTTATTAGGAATCGCGCTAATTGCTCTATATTTCATGTGTATTAGCCCATTGATCTGGCGCCCGGCGCACCCAAATTTTTTACCTCAAAAAACTTTAGGAGAACCCCCATATTGAGTTAAAGAACCATCACGTATACTCACACCATTTTTTTCAGATCCATTTCCACATCTACAGTCATTTTTTTAGAAATCACGTAAATTGCTCTATTTTTAATGTGTATTAGCCCATGGATCTGGCGCCCAGAGCACTTAAAAGTTTTTTCTGAAAAAACTTTATGAGGACCTTCGTATTGAGTTGGGGAACCATCACATATATACTCACACCATTTTATTCACATCTATTTTCGCATCTACAGGCTTTTTTTTAGAAATCGCGCAAATTACTTTATTTATCAAGTGTATTAGCCCATGGATATGACACCTAGAGCACCCAACTTTTTTTTGTCAAAAATTTTATGAGGACATCCGTATTGAGTTTGGGAACCATCACGTATACTCACACCATTTTTTTCATACCCATTTCCACATCTACAAGCCCTTTTTGATGAATCGTGCAAATTGCTCTATTTTTTGTATGTATTAGCCCATAAATATGTCGGCCGAACCACCCAAAAAAAAATCTGAAAAAACTTTGTTAGGACCTTTGTATTGATTTTAAAAACCATCACGTATACTCAAATCATTTTTTTCACTCCCATTTCCGCATCTACAAGGCCATTTTTTAGGAATCGCTCAAATTGCACTATTTTTCATGTGTATTAGACCATCGATTTGAAGCCCGGAGCACATAATTATTTTTTATCAAGTAACTTTATGATAACCTCCAAATTGAGTTGGAGAACCATCACGTACACTCACACCATTTTTTCTCACGACCATTTCCACATCTACATGCCCTTTTTTAGGAATCGCGCAATTTACTCTATATTTCATGTGTATTAATTAGCACATGGATCTATCGTCCGGTGCACCCAAAATTCTTATCTCAAAAAACTTTATAAGTACCTCCGTAATGAGTTAGGAATCATCACGTATACTCACATCATTTTTTTACTCCCATTTCCAAATGTACATGCCCTTTTTAGAAATCACGCAAATTGCTCTCTTTTTCGTGTGTATTAGCCAATGGATTTGGCGCCTAGAGCACTCAATTTTTTTTTCTCAAAAAACTTTATGAGGACATCCGTATTGAGTTTGGGAACCATCATGTATACTCACACAATTTTTTTCATGCCCATTTTCGCATCTACAGGCACTTTTTTAGGAATCGAGCAAATTGCTCTATTTTTCATGTGTATTAGATCCGACTCTCGGAGCACCTAAATTTTTTTTCAATAAACTATATCAGGACATCCATATTGAGTTGGAAAACCATCATGTATAATTACAATATTTTTTTCACTCCCATTTCTGCCTCTTCAACCCATTTTTTAGGAATCGTGCAAATTCCTCTATTTCTTGTGTGTGAGCCCATTGATCTGGTACCCGGAGAATCCAATTTTTTTCTCAAAAAACTTTATGAGGACCTTTGTATTGAGTTGGGGAACCATCACGTATACTCACACCATTTTTTTCACGCCAGTTTCCGCATTAACATGCCTTTTTTTAGGAATCACCAAATTGCTCTATTTTTCGTGTGTATTAGCTTATAGATCTGGCGTCCGGAGCACCAAATATTTTTTTCTCAAAACACTTTATGAATACTTCCATATTGAGTTGGGGAACAATCACGTATACTCACACCATTTTTTTCACTCCCATTTCCGCATCTACAAGTCCCTTTTTTAGGAATAGCGAAAATTCTGCTATTTTTCGTGTGTATATTAGCCTATAAATATGCCGCCAGGAGATCTCAATTTTTTTTCTCAAAAAACTTTATGAGGACCTCCGTTTTGAGTTTGGAGGAACCATCACGTATACTCACACCATTTTTTTCACGCCCATTTCCACATCTACAAGCCGTTATTAGGAATCCCGCAAATTTCTCTAATTTTAGTGTGTATTAGCCCATGGATCTGGTACCCAGAGAACTTAAAAGTTTTTTTCTGAAAAAACTTTATGAGGACCTTCGTGTTGAGTTAGAGAACCATCACGAATACTCACGCCATTTTTTCATGCCCATTTCCACATCTATAGACCTTATTTCAAAATTGTACAAATTGCTTTATTTTTTCTTGAGTATTAGCCCATGGATCTGGCGTCTAGAGCACCCAATTTTTTTTCTCAAAAAATTTTATGAAGACCTTCGTATTGAGTTGGAGAACCATCACGTATACTCACACCATTTTTTTCACTCCCATTTTCGCATCTACAGGCCCTTTTTTACGAAACGCGCAAATTCCTTTATTTATCGTGTATATTAATTAGCCTATAAATATGGCGCCCGAAGCAACTAGAACAAATTTCTGAAAAAACATTATGAGGACCTTCGTATTGAGTTGGGGAACCATCCCACATACTCACACCATTTTTTCACTCCCATTTCCGTATAAACAGGCCATTTTTTAGGAATCGCTCAAATTCCTCTCTTTTCGTGTGTATTAGCCCATGAATTTGGCACCCGGAGAATCCAATTTTTTTCTCAAAAAGCTTTATGAGGACCTTTGTATTGAGTTGGGGAACCATCACATATATTCACACCATTTTTTTCACCCACATTTTCGCATCTACAGCCCTTTATTTAGGAATCGCACTAATTCCTATATTTTTATGTGTATTAGCCCGTGGAAATGGCTCCCCAAGAACCCAAAAAAAAATCTGAAAAAATATTATGAGGACTTTCGTATTAAGTTGGGGAACCATCACGTATACTCACAATATTTTTTTCACCCCTATTTCCGCATCTACAAGACCTTTTATTGGAAATGGCGCAAATTGCTCTATTTTTCGTGTGTTAATGCCCATTGATCTAACGCCCGGAGAACTCGAAAAAAAATTCTCAAAAACTTTATTACGACCTCCGTATTGAGTTGGGGAATCATAACGTACACTCACACCATTTTTCACCCCCATTTTCGCACCTACAGGCCTTTTTTTAGAAACTGCCCAAATTACTCTATTTTTGTATTTATTAGCCCATGGATCTAGCTCCTGGAGCACCTAAAAAAATTCTCAAAAAACTTTATGAGGACATTTGTGTTGAGTTGGGGAACCATCATGTATTTTCACACCATTTTTTTCACGTTCATTTCCGTATATTCAAGCCTTTTTTAAGAATTCCGCAAATTACTTTACTTTTCGTGTGTATTAGCACATAGATCTATCGCCCGGAGCACCCCAAATTTTTTTCTAAAAAATCTGTATAAGGACATCCGTATTGAGTTTGGAAACCATCACTATACTCACACAATTTTTTTCACGTCCATTGCCGCATCTACATGCCCTTTTTTAAGAATCGCGCAAATTGCTCTATTTTTCGTGTGTATTAGCCCATGGATTGGGCGTCCAGAGCACCTAAATTTTTTTCAAATAAATAAATGAGGACATTCGTATTGAGTTGGAAAACTATCATTATATATTTACACCAATTTTTTTACGCTAATTTCTGCATCTACAACCATTTTTTTAGGAATTGCGCAAATTATTTTATTTTTCGTGTGTATTAGCCCATGCATCTGGCGCCTGAAGCACCCAATTTGTTTTTCAAAAATAATTATGTGGACCTCGGTATTGAGTTGGGGAACCGTCAGGTATACTCACACTATTTTTTTCACTCTCAATTCTTCATCTACAAGACCTTTTTTAGAAATCGCGTAACATCCTCTATTTTTGGTGTGTATTAGCCTATGGAAATGGCGTCCGGAGCACCCAAATATTTTTTCTCAAAAAACTTTATGAGGATCTCTTTATTGAGTTGGGGAATCATCACGTATACTCACACCATATTTTTCACGCCCGTTTCTGCATCTACAGACCCATTTTTAGAAATCGCGCAAATTCCTTTATTTCCGTGTGTATTAACCCATGGATCTAGTGCCGAAGCATCCAAAAAAAAATTCTCAAAAACCTTTATGAGGACCTCCGTATTGAGGTTGGGAACCATCATGTATAATCACCATTTTTTTCAAGCCTATTTCCGTATCTACAAAGACCAGTTTTAGGAATCGCAAAAATTGCTCTATTTTTCATGTGTATTAGCCCATTGATCTGACACCCGGTGTACCAAAAAAAAATTCTCAAAAAATATTATAAGGATTTCTTTATAGAGTTGGGGAACAATCACATACTCACACCATTTTTCTCACGTCATTTCCGTATCTATAGGCCCTTTTTAAGGAATCGTGCAAATTGCTCTATTTTTGTGGGTACTAGCACATGTATCAGGCGCACAGAGCACCCAATTTTTAAAAAAAAACAAATTTATGAGTACATCCGTATTGAGTTGGGGAATCATCACGTATACTCACACCATTTTTTTCACTCCCAATTCTTCATCTACAAGCCTCTTTTAGGAATCGTGTAAATTCCTCTATTTTTCGTGTGTATTAGCCCATTGATATGGCGCCCAGAACACCTAATTTTTTTTTCTCAAAAAACTTTATGAGGACCTCCTTAATGAATTGGGGAACCATCACATATACTCACACCATATAATCATGCAAATTCCTCTTCTTTTTTTTGTGTGAGCCCATTGGTCTAGCACTCGGAGAATTCAATTTTTTTTCTCAAAAAATATTATGAGGAACTTTGTATTGAGTTGGGGAACCATCACGTATATTCACACAACAATTTTCACGCACATTTTTGCAATCACGTCCCCTTTTTAAGGAATCGCGTTAATTCCTCTATTTTTCGTGTGTATTAGCCCGTGGATATGGCGCCCCAAGCACCAAAAAAAAATTGAAAAAACATTATGAGGGCCTTTGTATTAAGTTGGGGAACCGTCACGTATACTCACAATATTTTTTTCACACCCATTTCCGCATCATGAGGCCTTTTTTTTAGAATGGCGCAAATTGCTCTATTTTTCGTGTGTATTAGCCCATCGATCTAACTCCCGGAGAACCCAAAAAAGTTTTCTCAAAAACTTTATGACGACCTCCGTATTGAATTGGGGAACCACAACGTATACTCACACCATTTTTCATCCCCATTTTGCACCTACAAACCCTTTTTTAGAAATTGCGCAAATTCCTCTATTTTTGTATGTATTAGCCCACGGACCTGGCTCCCGGAAAACCCAATTTTTTTTCTCAAAAAAATTTGTTCGAACCTCCATATTGAGTTAGGGAACCATCACGTATACTCATACCATTTTTTTCACGAACATTTCCGCATCTACCAGGCCCTATTTTAGGAATTGCGCTAAATTCTCTATTTTTTGTGTGTTTAACCCATGGATCTGGCGCTCGAAGCACCTAAAAAAATTTTATCAAAAAAATTATGAGTACCTCCGATTTGAGTTGAGGAATCATCATGTATACTCATAAAAAAAATTACGCCCATTTCCGTATCTACAATGACCTTTTTAGAAAACGCACAAATTCTTATATTTTTCAAGTTTATTAGCACATTTATCTGGCGCCCAGAGCACCCAAAAAAAAATTCTCAAAAAACTTTATGATGACCTTCGTATTGAGTTGGGGAACCATCAATATACTCACACCATTTTTTCCATCCCCATTTCCGCATCTACAGGACATTTTTTAGAATCGCGCAAATTTCTTTATATATCGTGTATATTAGTCCATAGATATGGTGCCAGAAACACTTTAAAAAAATGTGAAAAACGTTGATGAGGACCTTTGTATTTAGTTGGAGAACCATCACATATACTCACACTATTTTTTTCACACCCATTTCCGCATCTACAAGGCTCTCTTTAGAAATCAAACAAATTTCTATATTTTTCATGTGTATTATCCCATGGATCTGATGCCTGAAACATACAAAAAATTTATCAAATCATTTTATGAGGACCTCCGTATTTAGTTGGGGAACCATCCCGTATACTCACACCATTTTTTTCACCCCCATTTCCGTATCTACAAAGCCCTTTTTTAGGAATCGCGTAAATTGCTCTATTTTTTATGTGTTTTAGCCCATGGATCTGGTGCCCGAAGCACCTAAATTATTTTTATCAAAAAACTTTATGAGGACCTCCGTATTGAGTTGGAGAACCATCATGTATATTCACACAATTTTTTTCACGCCCATTTCCGCATCTACAAGGACATTCTTTTGGAATCGCGCAAATTCCTCTATATTTTATCGTATTAGCACATGGATCTGTCGCCCAGAGCACCAAAATATTTTTTTCTCAAAAAACGTTATGAAGACCTCCGTATTGAGTTGGGGAACCATCACGTATACTCACATCATTTTTCTCACTCCCATTTCCGCATCTACAAACCCTTTTTAAGGAATCGCACATATTTTTTTATTTATCATGTGTATTAGCCCATGGATATAGCGCCCGAAACACCCAAAATAAAATTCTGAAAAAACATTATGAGGACTTTCGTATTGGGTTAGGGAACCATCACATATACTTACACCATTTTTTTCACGCCCATTTCGGCATCTACAAGGCCCATATTTTAAAATCGCACAAATTTCTATATTTTTCGTGTGTATTATCCCATTGATCTGATGCCCAGAGCACACAAAAAATTTTATTTCAAAAAACTTTATAAGGACCTCCGTATTTAGTTGAGAAACCATCACGTATACTCACACCATTATTCTCATTCTCATTTCCACATCTACATGTCCTTTTTAAGAAATCGCGTAAATTGCTCTATATTTCATGTGTATTAGCCCATGGATTTGGCTCCCGGAAACCCTAAAATTCTTATCTCAAAAAATTTAATGAGGACCTCTGTATTGAGTAGGGGAACCATCACGTATACTCACATCATTTTTTCACACCTATTTCCGCATCTAGATGCCTTTTTTTTAGAAATCGCGCAAATAGCTCTATTTTTCGTGTGTAATAACCCATGGATCTGGCGCCCAGTACATCAAAAAAAATTCTCAAAACACTTTATGAGGACCTCCGTATTGAGTTGGTGAACCATCACATATAGTCACACCATTTTTTTCGCACCCATTTCCGCATCTACAAGTCCCTTTTTTAGAAATCGCGCAAATTCCTCTGATTTTCGTGTGTATTAGCCCATGGATCTGGCGCCCGGAGCACCCAAAATTTTCATATAAAAAAACTTTGTGAGGACCTCCGTATTAAGTTGGGGAACCATCACGTATACTCAGACTATTTTTTTACGCCCATTTTCGCATCTGCAGGCCCTTTTATAGGAATCGTGCAAATTCTTCTATTTTTCGTGTGTATTAGTCCATGGATATGACGCCCTAAGTGCCCCAAAAAAAATTCTGAAAAATCTTTATTAGGACCTTTTAAAACCCATCATGTATACTCAAACCATTTTTCAGGACCATTTCCGCATTTACAAGGCCCTTTTTTAGGAATCGCTCAAATTGCTCTATTTTTCATGTATATTATCCCATCAATTTGACGCCCGGAGCACACAAAAATTTTTTATCAAATAACTTTATGAGGACCTCCGTATTGAGTTGGGAAACCATCACGTACTCACACCATTTTTCTCACTCCGATTTCCGCATCTACATGCCCTTTTATAGAAATCGCGTAAATTACTCTATATTTCATATGTATTAACCCATTGATTTAGCGTTCGGAGCACCCAAAATTCTTATGTCAAAAAATTTTATGAGTACCTTTGTATTGAGTTGGGGAACCATCACGTATATTTCCACCATTTTTTTCACACCCATCTCCGCATCAACAGGCCCTTTTTTGAGATATCGCGCAAATTACTCTATTTTTCGTGTGTATTAGCCTATGGATCTAACGCCTACAACACCCAAAAAATTTTCAAAACACTTTATGAGCACCTCCATATTGAGTTGGGGAACCATCATGTATACTCACACCATTTTTTACGCTCATTTCCGCATCTACAAGGCCCTCTTTTAGAAATCACGCAAATTCCTCTATTTTTCATGTGTATTAGCCTATTAATCTGGCGCCCGGAGCTCCCAAAATTTTTTTGTCAAAAAAATTATGTGGACATCCGTATTGAGTTGGGGAACCATCGCGTAAACTCACACTATTTTTTTCACGCCCATTTCCACATCTACAGGCCCTTTATTAGGAATCGCGCAAATTCTTCTATTTTTCGTGTGTATTAGCCCATTGATATGGCGCCCGAAAAACCCAAAAAAAATTCTAAAAAAAATATTATGAGGACCTTCGTATTGAGTTGGAGAAACCATAACGTATACTCACATCATTTTTTTCACGCACATTTCCGCATCTACAGACCTTTTTTGAGGAATCTCGCAAATTTCTTTATTTTCATGTGTATTAGCCCATGGATATAGCGTCTGAAGCACCCAAAAACAAAATTCTGAAAAAACATTATGAGGACCTTCGTATTGGGTTAGGGAACCATAACATATATTCACACCATTTTTTTCACGCCCATTTCGGCATCTACAAGGCCCATTTTTTAAAATTGCACAAATTTCTATATTTTTGTGTGTATTATCCCGTGGATCTGATGCCTAGAGTACACAAAAAAAAATTATCAAAAAACTTTATAAGGACCTCCGTATTTAGTTGGGGAACCATCACGTATACTCACACCATTATTCTCACGCTCATTTCCGCATCTACATGTCCTTTTTAAGAAATCGCGCAAATTGCCCTACATTTCATGTGTATTAGCCCATGGATTTGGCACCCGGAGACCCTAAAATTCTTATCTCAAAAAACTTAATGAGGACCTCCGTATTGAGTAGGGGAACCATCACGTATACTCACAACATTTTTTTCACACCTATTTTCGCATCTAGATGCCCCTTTTTTAGAAATCACGCAAATAGCTCTATTTTACATGTGTAATAACCCATGGATCTGGCACCCAGAGCATCAAAAAAAAATTCTCAAAACACTTTATGAGGACCTCCGTATTGAGTTGGTGAACCATCACGTATAGTCACACCATTTTTGTTGCACCCATTTCCGCATCTACAAGTCCCTTTTTTAGGAATCGCGCAAATTCCTCTGATTTTCGTGTGTATTAACCCATTGATCTGGCGCCCGAAGCACCCAAAATTTTCATATAAAAAAACTTTGTGAGGACCTCCGTATTGAGTTGGGAACCATCACGTATAGTCACACCATTTTTATCACGCCCATTTCTGCATATACAAGCACTTTTTAAGGAATCGCGCAAATTGCTCTTTTTTTTTGTGTATTAGCCAGCCCATGAATCTGGCGCCCGGAGCACCCAAAATTTTCATATAAAAAAACTTTGTGAGGACCTCTGTATTGAGTTGTGGAACCATCACGTATACTCACACCATTTTTATCATGCCCATTATCGCATATACAGGCATTTATTTAGGAATCGCGTAAATTGCTCTATTTATGCGTGTGTATTAACCCATGAATCTGACGCCCGGAGCACCCAAATTTTTTATCTCAAAAAAAATTATGAGGACCTCCGTACTGAGTTGGGGAACCATCACGTATACTCACACGATTCTTTTCACACCCATTTCCGCATCTAAATGCCCTTTTTTATAAATTGTGCAAATTGTTCAAATTTTCATGTGTATTATCCCATTGATCTAGCGCCTAGAACACCCAAATATTTTTTTCTCAAAACACTTTTTGAGGACTTCTGTATTAATTTGGAGAACCATCACGTATACTCATACAATTTTGTTCATGCCCATTTCCGTATCTATAAGGCCTTTTTTTAGGAATCACGCAAATTCCTCTATTTTTTAGTTTGTATTAGCCCATGGATCTATCGGTCGATGAACCCAATTTTTTTCTCATAAAATTTTATGAAGACCTCTGTATTTAGTTGGGGAACCATCACGTATACTCATACCATTTTTTTCACGCCCATTTCCGCATCTACAACCCTTTTTTTAGAAATCGCGCAAATTCCTCTATTTTTCGTGTGTATTATCCCATGGATCTGGCACCTAGAGCATCCAAATTTTAACTCAAAAACTCTATGAGGACCTCCGTATTGAGTTGGGGAACCATCACGTATAATCACACCATTTTTCATACCCATTTATGCATCAACAAGACCCTTTTTTAGGAATCGCGCAAATTGCTCTATTTTTAGTGTGTATTAGCCCATGAATCTGGCGTTCAGAGATTCCAAAATTTTGATCTCAAAAAACTTTATGAGAACCTCCGTAATGAGTTGGGGAACCATCACGTATACACACACGATTTTTTTCACACCCATTTCCACATCTACAGGCCCTTTTTTAGAAAACGCGTAAATTGCTCTAATTTTCGTGTATTAGCCCATTGATCTAGCGCCTAGAACACCCAAATATTTTTTTCTCAAAACATTTTTTGAAGACCTCTGTATTAAGTTGGGAAACCATCACGTATACTCATATCATTTTTTTCAAGCCCATTTCCACATCTATAAGGCCCTTTTTTAGGAATCGCTCAAATTCCTCTATTTTTCGTGTGTATTAGCCCATGGATCTGTCGCCCGGAGAACCCAAAAATTTTCTCAAAAAACTTTATGAGGACCTCTGTATTGAGTTGGAGAACCATCACGTATACTTACACCATTTTTTTCACGCCCATTTCCGCATCTACAACCCTTTTTTTAGGAATCGCGCAAATTCCTCTATTTTGTGTGTGTATTAGCCCGTGGATCTGGCACCAGGAGCATCCAAAAAATTTATCTCAAAAAACTTTATGAGGACCTCCGTATTGAGTTGGGGAATCATCACGTATAATCACACTATTGTTTCACACCATTTTCGCATCTACATGCCCAATTTTAGAAATGGCGTAAATTACTCTATTTTTCGTGTCTATTAGCTCATGGATCCGACGCCCAGAGCACCAAAATTTATTTTCTCAAAACACTTTATAAGGACATCCATATTGAGTTGGGGAACCATCATGTATACTCACACCATTTTTTTTACGCCCATTTTCGCATCTTTAAGGCCCTTTTTTAGGAATCGCACAAATTCCTCTATTTTTCGTGTGTATTATAGCCCATGGATCTAGTGCCCGGAGCACCCAAAAAATAATTCTCAAAAAATGTTGTGAGGACCTTTGTATTGAGTTGGGGAACCATCACGTATACTCACACTATTTTTTTCACACCCATTTTCGCATCTACAGGCCCTTTTTTAGGAATCGCGCAAATTGTTCTATTTTGCGTGTGTTAATGCACATGTATCAGGCGCCCATAGCACCCAACAGTTATTTCTTAAAAAACTTTATAAGGACCTCCGTATTGAGTTGGAGAACCATTACGTATACTCACACTATTTTTTTCACGCCCATTTCCGCATCCACACGCCTTTTTTTAGAAATAACGCAAATTGCTCTATTTTTCGTGTGTATGACCATGGAGTGCTAAGGGTATAACTTTTTCTTCTAGTTTTATCTGCCAAAAATCACTTTTGAAGTCAAATTTAGAAAAATAGTTTTTTCCTTTTGCAAGGTTGATTAAATTGTTTTTGTTAGGAATAAAGTGTCTGTCAAAAATACAATTTTTATTTAAT
>JAJOOO010027883.1:0-13747 GCA_029582685.1 Solanum piurae
CTCATATGTTTGTAAAAACAAAACTCTTTCTTTGAATTGAGATAATTACTCAAAACTTAGCTTAAAAGCTCTCTTGGAATCGATGTTCCCTTTTCTTGCTCAAATGTGAAAACATTTATAAACTCTTTGGGAATACTTAGTTCCCTTATACCTTTTTGAGAAATGAACTCATCTATATACTCTTTGCTTAACTTGAAAACTTGAGTCTTAAAATGAATTTAAAACATTGTTAAAGACTCTTGAAAACTTTAAGAAACTTTGCTTTGACTTACTCCTTAACTTCTAGACTTGATTCTTAACTTCTTTGACTTTGATCCTAACTTTCCTTGAATTGAATTATGGATTCAAGGTTCATGATCTCATGTTTATTGATGATTTTATGATGTTTATATGTACCTTAGAGTGTTAGAATCAACTAGGAAACATAGGTACATCACTTAGAAACTAGTACGAAAAGATAGGGGAAGAATGGGGTGAACTGGCGTCCGTGGCGCTCTGAGAGGCGTGGGGCGCTAGGCCCCAAACTTCAGAGGACAAGTTGGGGCGCTCTGGCTGGCGCGTCTCCCCAGAGCTCAATATTCAGGGGCTGCTTTGGGGTGTGTTGGCTGGCGTGACGCCCCACTCCCTTCCCCAGGTTCTGGATGAATTTTCTCTTTCGTTTTTCATTTCTAAACCCTCCAATATTTCCTAGTTCTTTCCCCAAACACTTAGAGTCATTAGTACTCTCAACTTACAACAGATCTAACTCGAAAATCCACCCGAAAACACGAATCAAATCAACAAGAAACTTCAACAACACAACCAATCAAGAACTTAACGATGTCCTTCAAGTACTTCACTTTTTAACATGTAATCAACCCAAAATCGCTGAATTGAAACAAGTTGGTGTGTGGGTGAACTAACCCATCACTAAAAGATCTCACATACCTTGTAGGGATCACCCCCGACGAATTCCACTCGAACCGCTTGGATGATCTTGGCAAATTCTTGACTTTTTCTCCTGTTCTTTCTTCCTTTCTCTCTTCTCCAAGCCCTAAGCGTATTCTAATTTTCCAAAACTGAATTAAGTTCTATTTTTACCCCCAATCAACCCCTAAAAATGAATTAGGAAATTAATTAGAGAAAAGACTAGTTTGCCCTTGCTTAAATCCGGATTTGGACTTTCCTCAATCCAACAACCCAACTTTCGAAAGGCATAACTCACTCATACGATATCGAAATCGTGCAAACTCGGTGGCGTTGGAAAGATCTTCCCAAGGGCTTTCCAAAAATATCAAGAAATACTCCTAAATCATCCTGAGCTAGGAGTTATGGTCGTTTGAAAATGAACAAAACTCACTTTTCTAACTTAGAAATTTTTTTTCCCAGATTTTAAACTCTTTCTAGTCGTTCAAATTGCGAGATGTTACATTTTTTTTCCAGAAACCCTTTGGACAATTTCTTAATCTTCATCTTCTTAAAAAAAAAAAAACCTTTGTAGAATATTTCGATTAATTTGGCTGAAATCACTCATAAAGATTTTGATTTTGAATGTATGAAATTGGAAAAACATGATGAAACTCAAATCCCTTAATTCAATTTCACTTATAAAGCAACCACCAAGTCTTAATCTCTTCCCCACACTCAATCCATCAGAAAACCACTTTTAACTTTCCACAACTTTTGATATTTTCCTAACTTTTATTGCATATCCAGCTTTTCATGCCTCTAGAAACACAGAACAAGCACCGTGATTGAACAAAAACTAGAGAATGAAGCAACCCACAAGTTGTTTGTGATGAAAAGGTGCACGGCAGCTATGCTAACACCGAAGAAGTGTAAAATCAGATGGTGTTTGCTCATCTGTTATTCACGAGGATCGAAGGACTAGAATTAAAAGAATTAATTTGTGGGAGAACTACACGAGTGGGTGTTTAAGTTAGGTTAGAGTGGGGAAGAAGAAAAGGGGTTTTAACCGGGTTATGAATGGGTTAAAATTATGAAAAATGGGTGGTTTTTTTTTAATTGTGGATAAAAATTAAATTAATTTTGGCTATGTCTTCAAGATTATGACACGTGTCCCTCCGTCTAACCTAAGGGTATATACGTTTCGAAATATTGACGGTAAGGATATACACAACCCGAAAATATAACGAAGGGTATTGACGTACCATTTATGATAGTTTAAGAGTATATTTGTCCTTTTCCCCTTTTTATTATAGGACTTCAATGATTATGTATAAAATTTGGAATGTCAAACTCAATTTATAACTTTTGCGCATTAATAATCAATAAAGTTAATGTTAATTTTTCTTAACGAATAGTTAAATTTAGCAGTTAAAATTATCTTTAATTAAAAAAATAATTAGCAGTTAAAATTCAAAAATATTTGCATGATTAGATAAATCCCTCCAATTCTTTTAACCATCCCTTAAGGAGCTCCTAATACCTTTTTTGCTTTCTTAGTGACTCAAAATCACAACCTTACGATTGGAAGTGAGGGGTGCTTACCATCCGAGCAACTCCCTATTGTCTCTAAGAAAATAGATGAGGGTGCATCAACGTAACAACAAATTAATAGAAGTTACTCTCACATTCGAATTAGAAAAAGAAATAAAAAATTGTAGAAGTTTAGTCCAAAAAAATCACCAAACATTTTATCTCATGAGTCATGAGTTCAAACGATTCCATGGCAATACATATATATCCTGTAACAATGCATATCAATTTATATCCCGTATGTCACTGTTATACCTGTTTAAAAAAAAACTACTTTTTGCATGTATATCCTCATGTATAATAGTGTATATCCACGTATCTCACTAAACTAATAATAGACAACACCTATGTAATCATGTATATCTCCATATATAGTAGTGTATATCCATGTATATGACTGTTACATTTTCTCACCTTTTATCCATTATCATGGTAAATCTACTTATACCTCTTACCCAATATAAATTAACTAGGCTAGTCAAACCATTTTCATAATTTTAAGACAAACCAAAATCAACGGAAAAGTCAACCATCAGTCAGTTCCATTGCCTTGGAGCCTGTTTGAGACCATATAGGGATTTTTTCAGTCTACACACCTTCTCCTCTTGACTGACAAAACCCTGAGGTAGGTGCATATATATCTCATCATCTAGATCCCCCTGTAGAAAAGCATTAAAGACATCCATTTGATGAATGTGCCAATGCCTAGCTGCTGCAAGCGAGACTATGGTTCTGACTGTAACCATCTTAACTACAGGTGAAAATGTCTCTTTGTAATCTATGCCCTCTTGTTGACTATACCCCTTAGCAACCAATCTTGCTTTGAATCTCTCAATTTCACCTGTGGATTTATATTTCACTTTGTAAATCCACCTGCAACCTATGGGTCTTTTGCCCTGTGGCAAATCAGCCAGGTATCATTACTCTCTAGAGCCTGAATTTCAGCCTTCATAGCATCTACCCACCTTATGTCTTTGACAGCCTCACAGTAAGAGTCAGGCTCCTTATCTACAGAGGTGGCAACAAGGTAGGATTGATAGATAGGAGAAAGATGATCATAGCTCATGGAGTTGCACAAAGGATATGGAATTTTCATATTCATTGAAAGTGAGACAAAATCTTTCATCCAATTAGGAGTATGTTTCTGTCTAGTGGACCTTCGACAATCAGAAGTAGACTCAGAATTCAAAGAAGCAGGATCTGAGGATAGTGCAGGATGAACAGGCACTTGGGACCATGCAGGATCATCCTGCTGATTCCCAACAGGCTGATAATGATCATCTGAACCAACTACAGAAGAAGTAGGAACTGAAGGAGAATGAGGAAATGAAATAGAATTCAAGTGAGGAGGTAGGACATCTGAGATATGCAATGTATCTAAGAACATGTTTTCTGAAACAATGTCTATTCCTTTGTCAAAAGGAAAGGAATCTTCTCTGAATATTACATCTCTACTAGTGAAGAATGACCTATTACCTAGATCAAGTAAGATGTAACCTTTCTGAACCTCTGAATAACCCATGTGAATTGCAGGTCTGGACCTTGGCTTGAGTTTATCATGATCAGTCAATAGTTTAGCATAGCACAAACATCCTAGAGTTTTGAGATGAGTTAGCACAGGTTTACAACCATACAACATTTCATAAGGTGTAGCATAATGCAACACACTACTAGGAATCCTGTTAATAAGATAAGCAGCAGCTAACACACATTGTCCCTAATACCTCAAGGGTATGTTGGCCTTAAATCTGATAGCTCTTGTCACCTCAAGAAAATGCCTATGTTTTCTTTCAGCAACACCATTTTGTTGTGGAGTATAAGAACATGATCTCTGATGAATAATGCCCATTTCTTTGAACATAACATCACATACTGAGTTCACAAACTCAGTACCATTATCAGACCTTAAGACTTTGACTGATCTACCAAACTGAGTTTTAACAAACAAGAGAAACTCCTTAAGAGAAACACACACAACAGACTTATGTTTAAGCAAAAATAACCAAGTCATCCTAGAGAAGTCATCAACAATGGTGAGAAAATATTTGTTACCATCAATAGTGGGAGTATTATAAGGACCCCACAGATCCACATATATCATATCAAAACAAGCTGAAGTCTTAATACTGCTAACAGAAAAAGATAATCGTGTTTGCTTAGCAAGAGGACACACTGAACATTTAGTCACTGTACATAAACTTTCTTTATTCATAGCAAACATCCTTGCAAGGACTGCTGAAGACACATGCCCCAACCTTTTGTGCCACAATTCCATGTCTATGACCTTTGTATTGTTGACAGCAAATGCAGCTTCCCCTTCACTATGTGCATTCTTATTTGTTAAGTGTTGTATCAGTAGATATAGGCCTCCTTCTTGCTTACCAACTTCCTTCACCTTCCCACTGCAAAGATCCTGGAAAACACAGAAATTAGGGAAGAAGGTAACTGAGCATCCTAACTCCTTTGTGATTTGACTGACTGACAGCAAATTGTAGTTGAAATCAGGAAGATGCAATGCATTCGTGATCACACTTCTTGTTGATAAAGCACAACATCCAACATGAGATACTTGAGTAGTGCTACCATTTGGAAGATAGACAGGTTTAGACTCTGCAAGCTGTGACACTGACCCCTTAATCATCATGTCTAAACTGGAGACCATATGATTAGTTGCACCTGTATCAATAATCCACATCTGATTGGCTTTAGACACAAAATAATGTTTACCTGTATTGGCAGTATTACACATAGAGGGAGAAGTAACATCTGACTTCTGCTGCATCTTCAGAATATGATCATACTGATCCTTAGTGAAGGTGCATCCTTGGAGCAGTTGTTGAACTTCTTTCTCAGCTTGTCTAACTTTGAGACTGGCAGTAGGAGCTGCAGATGTACCTTCATTATTAATACTGTTGTGCTGTTGATTAGGTATTCCCCATCCCGGAGGAGGAATGTTGGTATTGAAACCATAGGTAAAGTTAGCCTGAGGAGCTGATGCATATTGTGTAGAGTAACTGTTGGCCTGTGTGATAGAACCTCATTGAGGCTGAGGCTTCCTCTTTGATTTGAAATCAGGAGGATAACCAACAAGTTTATAGCAAAATTCTTTGCTGTGCCCGTTGCATTTGCAAAAATCACATACCAACAGGAAACCTTTCTTGAACCTTTGACTCACACCTGAACTACTACCACTAGAACTACCACCAGTCTTGGAGAACATAGCAACAGAAGAGTCCAAGCCAATAGTAGTCATGCTCATGCTAGTGGTACACACAATCACAACCTTTTGGCTTTCATCCCCAACTACCATAGCATAAACATGATTAATTGAGGGTAATGGATCCATCATAAGGATCTGACTCCTAGCCTGATGATAGGAGTCATTTAACCCCATCAAAAACTGATATACCTTTTGTCTATTCATGTGAGCTACAAAACCTTTGGAGATCTCACAATTACAACAAGGTGCAGGCACCAATACCTCAAACTCATCCCATAAACCTTTGAGTCTGGTATAATACTCAGAAACAGAAGCAGTCCCCTGTTGCAGCGAAGCAATCTCTTTGTGTAGACTATAAGTCCTAGATCCATCTACTTTATCAAACCTTTCTTTTAGATCAGTCCAAACACTTAGGGCAGTCGAAGCAAAGGCAATTCCACTCAGTAAACTCTTAGATACATAGTTCATTAACCAAGACAAAACAATTGCATTAACTCTTTCCCAATGTCCCCACAACTCAACACTATACATTTCTTTCTTAACAGTGCCATCAATTAAACCAATCTTATTCCTCCCTAACAAGGCTAGCCTTATAGATCTACTCCACAACATGTAGTTTTCAATACCAGTTAGTTGAAAGGAAATCAGACTCAAGCCACTGACATCAGTAGGACTAAGGAAAAGAGGGTGATTATAGTCAATACCTTGCCTCTGTAATGAACTGCTATTCTGAGGAACAACTGTTGTTGATCTATTCTGGGTTAGATCTGCATGTAAGCCTTCATTCTCCATTGAAGATATCACCAAATTGAGCTTCTAATTGCGGAAGCAAATCAACAAAACAAACTGAAGAATACAGATTCCAGCTTTCTCCAAGCTACGATCTGCAATATTCTTCAAAAAACGAATGAATCGATGAACTAGAGGATTGATTCTTTGATTCCTTGACCAATTCCAGCTTCAATCAATGCTTGTGATGAAGCTTATGGCTCTGATACCATGAACATAAACTGTAGAAACTCAATCAATGAAGAGAGAAGATTTTGGATATATGAAAACTGTAATTGTATTGATTAAATGTAGTTACAAGATGAAGAGTTATTTATAGTGTTGCTCCTTCACACTTTTAACAGAATACTAACTCAGTTTCTTAACTAACAAACTGACACAATTAGTTACAACTAACTTCATCTTTAAATGACTAACCTGCCCCTACTTTGTCTAACTAACATCAACAGTCTTTCTCACCTACTTATATCACAACAAACTCCAAAATACTTAATAGAGTTTTATTAGCGGCCATTAGTTCACGAATTAAAATTGATAATTAATCATATTTCAATTTTGAGTTAGATTTCTAGGTCCAATCTGTAGTTTCCAATTTTAAAAGGCTAGATCTGAAATTTTCAATTTAGGCATTTGAATAGTAAAATTGCACCTAATTAGAATACAATTATTAAAGATTTTCGAGGTTAGTCTCTTAATCGTATGCTTTTTTATTTTTATATTTTGGAAAAACTTGTAGGCTTAGGTTAAATCAGATAATATATAAATACCGTGTTAAGATAAAGATAGCATGAATTGATCATTTTTTGGTTAGAGGAGTGAGTTAACCTAGCATAAAATTTGGAATATATATTTATTCTAAGTATGGTTGAGGATATTAATTAAAATTAAGATAAATTTTCATATCATAATTGTGAAATTCTTTATTTCATAAAATGTGCGATAGATGATATATCTTGATAATAGTCTCAAGATTGTAATCTTAGTTATTATCTGATTATAACTTAATTTTGAACCCAATAGAAAAAACAATTCGATGCATGAATCCTTATAATAATTTTTATACTTTCAATTTATTTGTCTCACTGTTTTTAGTCTTAAAAAATGTATCTTTTCTTTTTAACAACTCCTTAATTCTAACTTTTAACATGGTACATTTAAGATTACAAGATTGAATGATATTTGGTAGTATTTTTTATACCACAAGATTTAAATATTTTCTTTATTTTCTTAAATTTTGTATTCAAGATTTCAATTTTAATTTTTAACGATATATTTTAACTTTAAAATCACAAAATTTTAAAAAAAATCTTATTATATTACGTATTACATATCAAGTCAACACCATAAATAGAAACTTTGTTTTTTTATGCATTCAAGCACTAAATTTGTACGGCGTCAAAAACGTAGGTCCGTCTAGTTCAGAAATATCCTTTCCGTTCGTTATTGTCCGCACGCAATTACCAAACAAACTTCACAGAGTTTCCTTCTAATCGTTCTAGAAGAAAATAATTGTGAATTTAGATTATAGATTCTAGGTGAAATAAAATCACATACTTAATTTGATATTACATTAAATTGTCACATACTTTAACAGAGGTTTTAGGTTCGATTAGAGTGGATAAAAGTCTCACATTAGTTGAGAAATGGATTGGAGATCTCCTTATATAAACTTGGACAATCTTCTCCTCATGAGCTAATTTTTGAGACTGACTTAGACTCAAGTGTCATATTTTTACATGATATCAGAGTCAGATCCATTCTCGTTTGGGCTCCCGGTCCATGCTCTAATTGGGCTTGGGCGTGAAGGGAGTGTTAGAGTGGGTAAAAGTCTCACATTGGTTGAAGAATGAACTGGTGGTCTCCTTATATGAACTTGAACAATCCTCCCCTCATAAGCTAGCTTTTGTGGTTGATCAGTTAAGCTCAAATATCATATCTTTACAGGTTCCACTCTATTCTCCACAATTAATCAAACTACATATAAAAGGACAAGAATATAATAATGAAACTAAAAAACATGTATTCTAATTGATTAAGCTTTAGACAAAATCGTATTAATAAACTTGAATACAAAGAAATTTTTTAACTTCAAGCATACAGTAGGAATGAAAAACTCTTTAGTAGCGAATGCTTTATAAGTAGACACTAATTTTCAAATACATTAACAAAATAAATAAATATTAGTATTTTTTATGTGCAAACAAATCCTTAACTTGTCCATCTCTAGAAATGGAGGTAGGGTGGTATGCAGTGGCGGGCCCAGGATTTTTCGTTCAGGGAGTTCGAAAAATATAAAGATAAATGTGTATATAAGTCAACAAAATAAAATTTCAAGGAAGTAGTAGTATATAGTTTTAGTGGCGAAGCCTTGGATTTTTTTGGGTTTAAAACCACACTTTTAACATATTTTATAAAATAAAAAACTAAAAAAAACGTGAAAAACAGATCTGAAACTAAAAAAAATAAAAATAAAATGCTAACACAGAGATTCGAATCCTCGACGTGAAGCTTAATTTCTAGAGGACCTGCTACTGGGCTATCAATTTCTCCTCGTCATTGAGGGAATTCAAAATATATATATCCACGTAAATACAGAATATTACCTGAGCTTTCCAATTCTAATCATCACCACCTACTATAACCCTTTCATTTTATTTTCTTCCCAAGTCAAGTTGATGTCTTCTATGCACCACCATCATATTTCACGTGATTCATAACTTATTGCTTTCTTTTATTTTCTTGAGTGAAGCTTTACAGTATTAATCTTGTAGAAAAAAAAAACTTTTTCGTTTTTCATTTATATAAATCTAGTTTTATATATGCTTATGTTTTATTTGAATTTCTCTAAGAATTTGGATAAGTCATATGCGTTACATTGTGTGCTACTACAAGGATCTTTAACTTTGACAATGATAGGTGAACCTTATATTCAACTTTGATTAGTAATTATATTATGATAAGCTTTGATATATACTGTCATAAGCTCCTATCTTTATAAGAGATATAAAATATTTTGACTTGACACAAATTATTAGTTTCATTTTTGAATTATTGATAGTCTTAAGAACACCATCCATTTGACTAACTAAACTTAGATACACCCTCAATGCACCATGATCTGCCACATGACATAACAAGAGGTCTCAAACTCTTTTAGAAGCATGAACTCTTAATTAAAAACTGAGAGAAGTGTTGAAAACACCCTTAAATTTGACAAAAATTTAAGAGTGTATTTTACTCATTTGTCAGATTAGGATTTTGTATTTAAGTTCAGTTAGTCAAGTAAAAAAATATTATAAAGTATGTCAATAATTCAAAAGTAAAACTAATATTTCACACCAAGTTTACCGTGTTTTCAATACTGAATATATATAACTGTTACATTTTCTCACCTTTTATCCATTATCATGGTAAATCTACTCATACCTTTTATCCAATATAAATTAACTATAGGCTAGACAAACCATTTTCATAATTTTAAGACAAGTGAAAATCAACGGAAAAGTCAACCACCAGTCTAACTCCAAAATACTTGATAGAGTTATATTAGCGGCCATTAACTCACAAATTAAAATAGATAATTAATCATATTTCAATTTTGAGTTAGATTGCTAGGTCCAATCTGTAGTTTCCAATTTAAAAAAGGCTAGATCTGAAATTTTCAATTTAGGCATTTGAATAGTAAAATTGCACCTAATTCGAATACAATTATTAAAGATTTTCGAGGTTAGTCTCTTAATCGTATGCTTTTTTATTTTTATATTTTGGAAAAACTTGTAGATTAGGTTAAATCAGATAATATATAAATATCGTGTTAAGGTAAAGATAGCATGAATTGATCATTTTTTGGTTGGAGGAGTGAGTTAGCCTAGCATAAAATTTGGAATATATATTTATTCTAAGTGGGATATTAATTAAAATTGAGATAAATTTTCATATCATAATTGTAAAATTCTTTATTCCATAAAATGTGGGATAGATGATATATCTTGATATAATAGTCTCAAGATTGTAATCTTAGTTATTATCTGAGTATAACTTAATTTTGAACCCAATAGAAAAACAATTCAATGCATAAATCCTTATAATAATTTTGATGCTTTCTCTTTATTTCAATTTATTTGTCTCACTTTTTTTAGTCTTAAAAAATGCATCTTTTCTTTTTAACAATTCCTTAATTCTAACTTTTAACATGGTGCATTTAGGATTACAAGATTGAATGATATTTGGTATTTTTAATACAACAAGATTTAAATATATTCTTTATTTTCTTAAATTTTGTGTTCAAGATTACAAAATTAAAAAAAAATTATTTTAACACATTCGATATATTTTAAATTTTAAAATCACAAAATTTTAAAAAATCTTATTATATTACGTATTACATGTCAACTCAACACTATAAGTAGAAACTTAGTTTTTCTATGCATTCAAGCACTAAATTTATACGGCGCAAGATGTATATACACGTAGGTCTGTCTAGTTCAGAAATATCCTTTCCTTTCGTTATTGTCCGCACGCAATATAATTACCAAACAAACTTCACAAAGTTTCCTTCTAATCTTTCTAGAAGAAAAGAATTGTGAATTTAGATTGTAGATTCTAGGTGAAATAAAATCACATACTTTAATTTGATATAATATTAAATTGTCACATACTTTAACAGAGGTCCTAGGTTCTGTTAGAGTGAATAAAAGTCTCATATTTGTTGGGGAATGGATTGGAGGTCTCCTTATATAAATTTGGACAATCCTCTCCTCATTAGCTAATTTTTGGGATTGAGTTAAACTCAAGTGTCATATTTTTACATGGTATCAGAGTCAGATCCATCCTCGTTTGGGCTCTCGGTCCACACTCCAATTGAGCCTGGGCATGAAGGGGGTGTTAGAGTGGATAAAAGTCTCACATTGGTTGGAGAATGAACTGATAGTCTCCTTATATGGACTTGAACAATCATACCCCCATAAGCTAACTTTTGTGATTGAATTAGACCCAAATGTCATATCTTTACAGGTTCCACTCTAATCTCCACAATTATTATTTTTTAAAATCTCAATTTTTTAACGCGTGAAAATTAAAGAAGAATCAAACTACATATAAAAGGACAAGAATATAATAATGAAATTAAAAAACATGTACTCCCTAATTGATTAACTAATAAACTTGAATACAATTTTTTTTTAAACTTCAAGCATACATTAGGAATGAAAAACTCCTTAGTAGTGAATGCTTTATAAGTAGACACTAATTTTCAAATACATTAACAAAAATAAATAAATATTTTTTTTATGTGCAAACAAATCCTTAATTTGACCATCTCTATTACTATTAGGGTGTGTTTAGTATCTTCAATTTTCTCATGTTTGGTTGAGTTATGTTTTGGAAAATATTTTCCAAATCAACTCATTTTCCTCAAATTTAAGAAAAATGATTTCCCTTCAAAACTTAAGGAAAATATTTTCCAAAACTCTCTTCCAACTTCAAATTACAATTTTTTTTTGTTGAAAAAATCAATTTATTTTGTCCCTACCCTCAAACCACCCCCCACAAAAATTAAAAAATTTAAAGCTTATTTTTAAAAAATGTTTTTAACTTCATTTTTTTACCCCACCCTCACCCCTACCCCCAGCCCCCTACCACCACCATCCCCCCCCCAAAAAAAATTAAAAATTATTTTAAAAAGATATTTCTAATTTCAATTTGTTATCTTCCCTCCATAAGCCCCCCACCCCCTTCAAAAATAATTTTAAGTTTTTTTTTTTTAAAAAAATTTCAACATCAAAATTTCATTTTTTCACTCCTACCCTCGACCCCCAACCCCCACCCCCACCCCAAAAAAAAATTTAAGTTTGTTTTTAAAAAAAAATTTCAATTTCAAAAATTATTTTCTACTCTATTAAAAATAAAAGATCTTTCTCAAAAATATTTTTCATTCATAAATCAAACACTAAAAAAAAAATTCGAAAATATTTTCTACTCACCAACCAAACATGAGAAAATAAGTCAAAAATCTATTTGTTTTCCAGGAAAACATTTTCCATGAAAAACATTTTCCTTCATACCAAACACGATGGGGTCGTTTGGTTTGAATTCAAGTTATGATGGAATTAATTATGATGGGATAAATTATGATGAGATTAGTTATGATGTGATAAGTTATGATGAGATTATTTTTTATTAAGTGTTTGGTTTGTTGTATTCAAAATAATAAATTTTAAGAACAATTTATTTGTTTACAAAAATGCCCTTCATGAATGTAAAATGTGATGTAACAAAAGGGTTGAAAGAGACATTTTTGTCATTTACTTATTTTATCCCGGGATAAGTTATTTCGGGATTACTATACCACCCAAGGGGAGGGATAACTTATCCCGGTACTAATTATTAATCCCGGAATAAGTTATCCCGGACTTGTCAACCAAATAATAAATTAAGTAATACTATAATTTAATCTCAGGACTATTTGGTACGGAGCTTTCCAATTCTTATCATCACCACCTACTATAACCCTTTTATTTTATTTTCTTCCTAAGTCAAGTTGATGTCTTCTATGGATCACCATCATATTTCACGTGCTTCATAACTTATTGCTTTCTTTTATTTTCTTGAGTGAAGCTTTCAGTATTAATTTTACTTGTAGAAATGGTTTTTTTTTTTTTAAAAAAAAAACATCGTTTTTCATTTATATAAATCTATTTTATATATGCTTATGTTTTATTTGAATTTCTCAAAAATTTGGATAAGTCGTATGCGTTACATTAAAAAAAAAACATCGTTTTTCATTTATATAAATCTATTTTATATATGCTTATGTTTTATTTGAATTTCTCAAAAATTTGGATAAGTCGTATGCGTTACATTAAAAAAAAAACATCGTTTTTCATTTATATAAATCTATTTTATATATGCTTATGTTTTATTTGAATTTCTCAAAAATTTGGATAAGTCGTATGCGTTACATTAAAAAAAAAACATCGTTTTTCATTTATATAAATCTATTTTATATATGCTTATGTTTTATTTGAATTTCTCAAAAATTTGGATAAGTCGTATGCGTTACATTAAAAAAAAAACATCGTTTTTCATTTATATAAATCTATTTTATATATGCTTATGTTTTATTTGAATTTCTCAAAAATTTGGATAAGTCGTATGCGTTACATTAAAAAAAAAACATCGTTTTTCATTTATATAAATCTATTTTATATATGCTTATGTTTTATTTGAATTTCTCAAAAATTTGGATAAGTCGTATGCGTT
>JAJOOO010027884.1:0-17927 GCA_029582685.1 Solanum piurae
ATATATATATATATATATATATATATATATATATATATATATATAGAGAGAGAGAGAGAGAGAGAGAGAATTAAAGAATGATCAGTTGTAACTAAAAGATTCTCTTCTAACTAAGTTTACTCTAACTAGTGTTTATAACTAACTAACTAACTTTGTGAATACTTAACTAATTACAAGATTCTCATCAGATGGCAATCGGGAGGGGCAGGTTATTGTGTAAGTGGGGCGGGGCAGGTTTGAATATATCTTTTTAAAATTTATGTGGGGCGGGGCGGGCTGCGGATTTGAAATAACAAATCTTTTAATTCGTAATTCACACAAATTCTCTATATCAGTTTTGCACCTATTTGGGCAATCGCCATTTGATGAGTTTTAAGTAAATATGAATATTTACGTAAAATGTTTTGAATGGCTAAGAAACTAGAAAGAAGAAAAAATCATCACACTGCTTGCATTTAATTTTTTGTTATTATATCAAATGTAACCAATTAAAATCTATCCAAAAAAAAATATGTTGCTGACATATCTAAAAGAGTTGCTCCTAAAACATTGTAATATTAAAATAATGTTATAACATGTTAATTTTAGCAATTAACAGCTAACAAAAAAATTTAATTTTAAGTTGAAAACTTACTGAGCCTATTATTTGAAATGTTTTTTACAAAATATATGGGATGGGGCGGGATGGGGCGAGGCGGTACGGGTTGAAAACAACAAAATATGTTATGTGGGGAGGAGCGGGGCGGGTTGAGATCTTAGCGGGTTTAAGAAGGCTTGCCCCACAACTGCCCTGCCCATTGCCATCCCTATTCTAATAAGAAAATTTGAACCTATCCCAGATTTTGGTGAAACGGTTAAAATTTAGATGGCGACACTTCTAAAGGATCATATTTGTGCAAATCATCCTTGATATTTTTACAAAAGTTAAATTAGGTCTTAGGCCGAACTTACACTCCAAAAGCTAGCTCAAATGGAGGAGGATTGCCCAATCATCATATGGATTCCCCTCACGCTCAGTGCTTAGCATCTGGTGCGTGGACAGTTTTTTGGGCCAGTTAGGCCTAAGACCTAATTCAACATGGTATCAAAGCAGAGCTCATCTCACCCAATGTTGGGGCCCCCAAAAAAAATCAAAATTGTCCACGCACCAGATGTTAAGCACTGGTCGTGAAGTGGAGTGTTAAAGAATTACAAAAAGTCACACATTGGTGGTTAATGAGATGGGTGCATTCCTTATAAGGATTGGACAATCTTCCTCCCTTTAAACTAGTTTTTCGGGTGTGAGTTAGGCCTAAGACCTAATTCAACAGTTAGAATACAACCTACGTGGACTAAGGTCATGTATTCATTTTAGCTACCAAACGGCTCAATTGGGATGAACATCAAGAGAGGACTCTTCCTTAAATCTTTAATTTTTTATAGGTTCACAATTTTTTTAAATAAGAAATTTGGAATATAGTGTGATTTGAGATTGGTCAAGAGTAGGGTCAATTACAAAGAAGGCAATAATCATTGAAACCTAGGGTCATTCTGTTCAAACCTTCAACCAAGCAATTAAAAAAAACAAAATGATTACAAAGACGAGTAAAATCTATAATTACTTTAATAGAAGGATTAATTCGAATAATTAGATAATGCTAGTGGGGCAATGGGTTGATATCGCCCAACTATTCGACAAATGGTAGGGAAAAGAAAGGATCAACATAAATTTATACTGTCAATCAAATATAATATAAATTTAATTTTAAACTTAATTTTGAATATCTCACCTTATCCCATCAAATTACCTTGAGATTATTTTATCTTACTTCCTAAGTAAAATAATTGAATTAAAAAATTATAATCTCGAGATAATTTAATCCACATACCAAACGATCCAGTACTAGAGGCCCACATGGGAGTATCATCAAAAACAAATTGCCTATGTTGTTCTCTTCATTAGATCCTAGAATATATTCTGGCGTCTAGCATAAAGTGCATCACACCAAATTATGCCTTTCAATGCATGCTCAACTTTAATTTGAAAACTTTATATTTTTCCCCTTTTTAGCACAATTTAATACATTAATTGGTTTGAAGTAAATACACAATGCGAATAAATCTTTATTCAAGATGTGTGAATATAATTTTTGAGGTCTTTCTTTACTTTAACCCTTTTTGATTTCATTATTATTCTTGTGATGCACAAACACAAATTATTATTTTGGTTGGTTTTTAATTTATGATAAAAGCAGACAATTTACTAATGTTGGTCATTTTAACTAGTTAGCAGTAAACATTTATCTTTAAGTTATTCTTAATTGTCAACATAATTTAATGACTTGTGTAACATCAATGGAATGGGTGATGGGTGCACTCAGATCAAACAAACCTGATCGTCAAGAGCTTATTAATGTTACAGACTGCAGATATTTGTTGAAAATTAATAATATGACAATCAAACTATTGAAAGGTTTATTCAAAGATCGATTTTTTTTCTTAGCAGATTTATGTCACTTGACTTAAGAAAAACTTGTAAGAATTTTGTCCAAGTACTTTTCATTGTATCCGGAGAAAAAGACGATCGAATGAAATCAAATCTATAAAACGCACTAGTAAAGAGAATACATTAACATATAAGTTAAACGTACAACTAACTCATGCATATTACGCCACCAATGATATGGTACAGTGGATGAGACTGCTTCTCTTTTAATTAGAGGTTTCAAGTTTGAACCCCGAGTATGGAACAATTTTTTATAGGAAGCGTTATCCCCCAAATGAAGCCTTACTTGACATAAATCTGAATTAGTCAAACTCCAATGTAAATATCAAACATTGAATAAACAAAAAAAACTCACGCAAATCACTCTATTCTCACTTGAGAAAAAATGAACAAAAAATGTGAAAGGGAAAAGAAACAAAAAGAAAAACAGAAAGTGGGGAAACTCAAGAGAGAGGCAAAAAAAAAAAAAAAAATCACTAATGAAAATGGACCAATGAGAAGAAGTTAAAATACGCCCTTTATTAAAAAGATAAGTATTCCTTCCATTCCAATATATTATATGAATTAGTTTAACTTGACATGAAGTTTAGAAAGGAAAAAAGATTTTTAAAACTTGCGAGGATAAAATGAGTTATATATATTTGTGTACATAGAAATCATTTCATTTAGGTTAAAATAAGCATTTCAAAGTTAAATTATTACATAATATAAAAATATATCATTCTTTTTTAAATTGACTAAAAAAAATAGTAAAAAATGAAACAAAGTGAGTAGTATTTTTTGTTTGGACGCACCCAATTAGGAAAACTATTCATTCTTAAAAACTAAGATATATCTTTACTTAACTATAACTCTTTAGTAGTTTCCTTAATTTCTCTTTATTATTATTATTATCTTTTGGATCATGTAAATATCAACAGCAAATTGAAAAATAATTAAAATATCAATTATTTTGAAACAAACACGAGAAATAACATACTATACCCTATTTACTATGCAACTTTTTATTTAAACAGAGCCAAACAAACAGCAGCAATAACTGTGTCACACTCCCCCCCATACACACATTATGACAACAACCCATCATTCCCACGCTATGTAACTCGCATCCTATGCCTCCCCACCCCACCCCCTCACACACACTATACCCACCCCTCCCTAAATTGCTCCTACTAAAAATTGGCTAGTACTACTACTACCAGAAAACCAAAAAGTGCCCAACAGAGAAAGCTCAACAATGGCACTTGCTAATGAAAAATCTGTATCTGATGGAAAAATTTGGGGTCTTTGTAAACTACCATTTTGGCATTCAACTAGTAGCTCTGTGGCTGCTTCGTCCTCTTCTATTGCTTCTTCTTCATCATCTTTTAGGCAACACCATAATGGCATTTCTGTGGATCATCACTCTAATATTCATGCTCCTCTTAAGGTTTCTTCTGTAGCGAAATCACTTCTTCCAAATCGTCGCAAGCTCAGCCTTGATCCACAAAACAAGCTTTACTTTCCATGTATGTTCATCACTTTTTGTTGATTTTTTTTTGGATATACCCATCTAATTGTTTGTTATGAAATTAGATCATGCTACCCATTTTGATATGGCATTATTTGTTGATTTCTCATAACATAGATAATTGAGTAATTTTGTTACTCCCTCGTCTCAATTTATGTGTCTTGTTTTTTATTAAATAAGAATGTCTTTTTCTATCTTTAGTAACTCTCTAATGTATAAGATGACAAGATTCAAAGGGCATTTTTGATAGTTATAGATATTTTTAGTTTATGATCAGGAGATTCAAAAGTTATCCACTTATTTTCTTAAGTGGGAGTTTGACCATGTTTTGATTGTGAAATTTGAAAAAAAATAAAGTTTTTGTTTTCAAAGTGAAAAGTGATTTTTGAAAATTGGAGTTGTGTTTTTACTTTTTGCGAGTAATTTGGAGTGAAAAAAGTGAAAACGCATTATGTTCACTTCGGAAAATAAGTGAAAAAGTTTCATGACCAAATGCCTTCTATTTCAAACTAAGACACTGAAATTGAAACCAAGGGAGTACTTTTCTATTGCAAATTTTTGTCTTAATTTGGATTTAATAGAAAGAAAGTTTCATGCATTACTTCTATGTTTATTTATTTCATAGCTACTTCACCAGGAGGATAACTTTTATGAAATGTAAGGCCTAGTATTAACTAAATTGTTGTAATTCTGTTCTGTTCTATTATTTTGGATGAAACTTGACTATTTAGTAGTAGTAATAATTCTTATGTCTTAAGGTTTATCTTTCAATATTTGTTTCTTTTCATATCTATATTTACTTATTATTGGATTATGCTTATTCTGTTTTTTCCCTTTTGTAGATGAGCCTGGTAAACAAGTCAAGAGTGCTATTAGAATCAAGAACATTACCAAGAATCATGTGGCCTTCAAGGTACATAATTACTCTAGCCTCAATTTTCTTGTTTTGGTGGTCCTAATAGTTGATATTTTATTTTTTGCTGATGTGAAATGTGCTTAGTACTTAATACTCATTATGTCAATTTCATAATCTCCATGATTAGTGCAACAAGTCACTTTAATTCCCCACTAGGCCAACTTTTTCTGAGTTGGTTGATAGTACTAATGCTTTAAAGACAATCTGTTTAAAATTAGGACTTCTTTTTTTGTTAATTTAAGAGTAATTCTGCATGTTGAAGATTAAAATGATGATGAATTGTGGTTAGTGGGAAAAACCATTATTATGAGATCTATGGATAGTGAAATCGGATCTCCCACAGCTAATTTGTCTATTTATAATATATTGTATTGAAACAAGATCAACCATTTCTTAATTAATATAAGATAGTTGCTTTAAGCCAAGGGTCTATCGCAAACAACCTCTCTACCTTCACAAGGTCGAGGTAGGTGAAAGGCTGTGCGTACTCACCACCTTACCCAAACCCAACCTGTGGGATTACACTGGGTTTGTTGTTGTTGTTGTTGATGTTGATAGTTGCTTTATTACAGAGATTTTCTCCTTGTTTTTGTTAGACTAATAACTCTCACTTCAATTGCATTTCTTCTTTTCCTGAGAAGACTCATATTTGTAAAAATATTTTTGAATAAAGGTAACAACTTTTGTATACGACAAACTTAATCTGCACAGAATCAACAGCTCACAGAAACCACACTACATGCATAGCTTGTGTCCACTTCTCGTATCCTCCACACAAATCACACAAATAACATCATCAACACAAAGGCAGTGTGGAAGGCCACATTTACAATTCAGAACACAAAAACAGTGGCCTTGTTCTTCTTATTCTGTAATATCTAAGATTGATTCTAAATCATCTAGAATTCCTGTTTACACCAAAAGTGAAGTAACAGTAAACAGTTCATCTTAAATCTTCTGAATAGAGCTAAATCTATCCTCAAAACATCTCGTATTTCTTTCTTTCTAATAATCTACCTTATATATGCAGTAATAGTTTTCCACGTATTCTTCTGTCTGACAATTCTGCCCGAGCTATTCCAGAATTCCATTTAATTTCTTCATATTCAAAAGATGATCCATCACTTCACAATGCAAAATAAATGACTATTGTTTTCTGTCTCCTTCCCACATGAATAACGTTGAGCATAGCCGAGTCCCCTTGCTCTTCAAATGATCTCTGTCATTCGGCTTCTTTAGCGATAAGCCATCTTGTTAGAAACTTTACTTTCCATATTTGTTTCCAAGGCCATAGATTAACTTGTTGACCAGCATAAGAAGATTTGACAGTGTAGTTGCCCTTTCTATGTTTGTTTCAAGTTCTATTTGTAATATTTATCAGTATACTGTTGGTATTCAGACATGTTCTCTAATTTTACTTGATTGTGCTATCTCAGTTTCAAACAACTGGGCCAAAAAGTTGTTACATGCGGCCGCCAGGAGGTATTCTTGCTCCTGATGAAAGCCTCATTGCAACTGGTAACATCTCCACTTGACCTTTCATGTCCTCCTGTGTGATGTTTAATGAAAATAGTTGCTTATTGCTATTTTACTGTGCTAATTCCATGCTTAATTAACAGTTTTCAAATTCGTCGAGCCACCTGATAATAACGAGAAACAAGTTGGCAAGAAAAGCAGGGTTAAGTTCAAAGTCATGAGCTTAAAAGTAAAAGACGATGTGGATTATGTGCCGGAGCTGGTAAGTGCTAAATAATGGTTTGCCCCTCTATGAGTGAACAGATGTATTCTCTCATGAATGTGAATAACCTGCTCAAAACCAATCTTGGCTTTTAGGAACTTTATTTTTATTCATCGCAGTGATTCATATAGCTTTTTTGGAGTACATATCTGCAATTTTCTTTGTTCTTCATTTATTTTTTAGCTGGACAGGAAACTGAGTATCCTATATATTTGATCTAATAAGTAGAAGTCCAAAAAAGAAGGAAAATAATAAAAAGAGAATCAATCATATGTGTGATGGAAATGTAGAATCACTTAGAACAATATTTTGAATAACAAACAGATTGTGCCTTGAGCCATCCAATCCTTAAGTCCTTCGATAAAAACCTGTTCAGGGTCATACTGGAAGTGACACATTTCTTGTTTACACTGTGATTAGTTTCCTCTAAAGCTTACTTAGAATAACATCAAATCATTGATATTCTTTATCTCCTATCAGTACTTCTTACTTAACAACTCTTCTCCTTTTTTGGTGCTTCCATTTAACACACGTCTTTTCTCATTTCTTTTCCTTTTTCTTTTGATGTTAATGAAAATATGCTATAGCTACAGTTTTCGTGCCACCAGGACTATCCAGTATATAGAAGAAACTAGAAAGTAAACCGTCCACTAATAAAGAGTAGTGGCCTCCCATGATGATATGAACTTCTGATTCCTAAAAGAGTATATTACTTTCATCTTATTTTTGAAAATATAAAATATATATATATATAGAAAAGGCACTGAAATGTTGTTGTTGCCACTGTCTCCTTGTAGTTGAATGCTGTTTATGCTCTTTTAAAATGTCACTGAGAGGTTGAGAGGATTTACCGTGGTCACCTCAAGACTCTGTTCATGTGCACGTATTGTGTCTCCTCTTTAGATCAGTTCTTCAAATCAACTCACTAGCGTACCAATTTAATAACTGGATTTTATGATCTATATCAACGGAAGTTTGGTACGGATTTAAAACATGTCATGTTTGCTTCAGTGTATAGATAGAGATGAGAGCACCTATATTCATTGGTTAAAATGTGAACCATTCCACATAAAAAATAACCTATCCTTGAAGGGAAATCAACCCCGGTTGCCTGTACTTTTATACTTTTTTCATTGCAATTTATTTCAACATCCTTTTGTGCACCCCTCTCCTTTAACTCGTTAAAGAATTAGACCTTCGAACCTCCTAATGCTTGCATTCGTGCTAACGATGATTTGGATCAGTTTGATGAAAGGAGGGATGAAGTGGCAGTTGAACAAGTATTAGGTGTTGTTTTCCTTGATGCTGAACGCCCTTGCCCTGTAAGTAGGTTTTCTCTACCAAGTTTGCTCATTAGTTGAATCAGATTTTTTCCGCAGTCTGTTTCAATTAATGTAATTGTCTAAGGTTTATGTGAAAATGGCTCTAAGGATATCATGGCTCATTTTTCTTAGGCACTCGAGAAACTTAACCGCCAGCTAGCTGAAGCTGAGGCTGAGGTCGAGGCACGCAAAAGGCCTCCAGAAGATACAGGTCCAAAGATTGTCGGGGAAGGTCTTGTTATAGATGAATGGGTAAGTTGCCTTGCCACTACACTAAGTTCTTATGTTCAATGCTCAGACATTATGTTCCAAATCAAATGCATATTAGAAACTTCTCTTGTTGCCTTTTGAGCTCTTTAAATGCTATTTTGATTTACTACAACTCGATTAATAAAATTATATAACGTGCCTCATTCCAAATGACCAAGGAAATGATGAATTGGCTATAAGTGGAGCCTAAAATAATAAATTTTCTATTGCAATACAAGGCAAGAATATGGAGATCAAGGCATTGTCATAGTATTAGTTGTTTGTAGTAATACAAGGCTAGAAGATGCTCTTTTCATCATCAGAAACAACTTGATCTCTAACCTCTTGCATTGCATTACCATAACGAAAAAAGAAAACACTATAGTAACATAAACCAGGAACTTTAGTAAAATTATTCAGTTTCACGCTTTGAATCATGTAAAAGTATCAAAATCAATTGCCAAACATGACTTCTGTTTGTACTGTTTCAGAAAGAAAGAAGGGAAAGGTATCTCGCAAGGCAACAGGTTGATGGAGTTGATTCAGTATAATAGAAGCTCTCTTTTCTGTGGATGGTTGAGAAGAAATTCTATGATAAAGCTATTGAATTTTCAATACTATTGCCTGCAGATTAACAGATATACTTAGGCTATTTTTCTTCTCAAAATGTGAAATTAATTTTTTCATGTAATTTTTCAATCCTCTCTATTCCTGGATCCTTGTCTTTCAACTCTTGCTTGTATATAAGAGAAAATTGTGAAGTCCCTTCCTTAATTGATGCACAATCACATACATTATGTTGCTTTCTTGATTGATTCTTTGGTTTCCGGAGATTTGGTTTTGTTGCACTTTACAAACTTGTTATTTAGTTTTATGTACTTTTTATGAGATTTTTATTTTTACAGATAAGAGATCGGCATTTTTATACATAAGATTTGAAAATGGAATTTTCTTCTATTAAATTTGAAAGTGGTCATAAGAACTTATATCCTCTATTTTTGTGTGTGAGAGGTTAAAGTAATTTCCGTAGTTATGAATTATGATGATGGTATATAACGAGGATTACAAAATAAAACAAAAATATAGTAGTATTACATATAGTTTCATATTGTATTGTATCGTAAATATAAGGTTGCTATGATCAATCACAATTCTCCTCTGCAGGATGCTCTTACAGTTGTACTAACATAATTTACTCTTGTACATGGTACATCAAAATTTAACTTCCAATGGAGTTTTTTTTCTTTTTTTGGGAAAGGAGCCTGATATATCCCTTAACTTTGCTATTTAGAGTTGATATACTCCCTTGTTATAAAAGTGGTTCATATATATCTTTACCGTTACAAAAGAAACTCACATATATCCTTCATCTAACGAAACTGAAAAGAATAGTTTTAAATTTATTTATTTTTACTTTAAATTTTAAAAAATAAATCATGTAGGGGTATATATATGATCCTTCTAGCAAAGTTCAAGATATAATTTAATCTTTTTCACAAAAATTATTTTAGACTTCTTTGATTATCACTAATCGAATTTCTTCTTCTTTTTTTCTTTCATTCTTTAGTGTAAAGAAAAAAATTTAAAACTAACTTCATCTTTTTTGCGGCTATATTGTAATTTAGTTTTTGTATTTGTAAAAAAAAAATAAAAAAAAATGGGGCATCTATAATAAATTTTACAAGAAAATTAGTGAAACATAAATAAATTTGACCATCAAATAAAAAATTTAAATTAGTCGTTGAAACAAAAAAGTCAAAAAAATATGTGTGGGGTATAATCCATATACCCATGTAGATTATTTTTTTCAAAAGAATAATTAAAGAATTAAATTAAAATTATTTTTTTCACTTTCGTTGGAGGAAAGGGTATATGTGAGCCATTTGTATAACATTAGGGGTATATGTGAACCACTTTCATAACGTGGTATATATCAGATCTAAATGACAAAGTTAAGGGGTAAATCAGATTTAAATGACAAAGTTGAGGGGTATAATTATCCCAACTAATCCAACTAATTTAGATTTTATTGAGTAGGGCCTATAAAAAGATAAAATGATTTTTACTATGACTATTTTAATTCAAGACTCGAACTCGAGGTGCATCCCACCACATTTCTAAGTGACTAGATATGTGAGCTCGTGCCAGCACGGGCCCAACAAATGTTATTTATTTTATCGTAATTTATGTGACACATAAAATTTAGAGAGCCGTTCAATTTTTGTAAATATTTTTTAAAATAATTAAGTTGTAAATTATTGTGGCCTATTGAATTTACATAATTTTAAAATAATGTGTTATTCTCTTGGTTCTAACTTATGTGACAGGAATGAAATTTAGAGAGTCAGTCAATTTTCTTATATGATTTTGAAATATTTTAAGTCGTGATTTATAGTATTTTACGTAAAAATAAATTGTAATTTTTTAGATTTCTTACTCTATCAATTTAACTCTTTTTCAATGTTTAATCAAATGATCTATAGCAGCATAAATATTTATAATTTATTATGAGACATACGTATAGAAATAAGCATTCACTTCATTTTCAAACAATATATGATACTTCTTTTGTTTCAATGTAAATGGGACATATGAAATTAGAGAGCAAATCAAAATATTTTCAATTGCTAATTATTGTGATTTATAATATTTTTACGTAATTTTTAATAATACATATTATTCCATCTATTTATATTCATGTGACCCTGGTAAAATTTCAAGACCCAATTAAATCTTTTTCAATTTCTTTTTTTATATAAATTTTTTACCTCTAATATATTTTGTAACTAAAATATAAGAAATTGAGCAATTAAATTACAAAAAAGTTAATTTTCCACGAAATAAACAAAGCGATTTTTTTTGAAGAAATAGTCATGACTCAAGAGGCACAAATAGGGTATGTTATGTAATTTTTAAATTTGTAATAATATATTTTAAGTTGTTAATTATAATAATTTATAGTATCTTAAACGTAATCTTTGAGTATACTATGAATTAAAAAGAAAGCAAGACAAATAAATTAAAATAGAAGAAAGAACAATAAAATACGTAACATTTTTGTAATATATATATATATATATATACTTTATAAAATACAATATTATAAATTGAGTAATTAAAGAGAATGAAATGGAATGGAATTGCGAGGTGGGGTCCATATTTATTAAGAGACTTGGAATAAATGCAAAGCAAAGTTGAACAGGTTGCAGGTGTGAAATAGGGGGAATAAATGGGCCCACATGCATGGAAAATCAAAGAAATTTTCGGCTGAAGCAAAGTAAAAAACAAAATACAGACGGGCTTTTATGTCAACTGATGGGAATATACGCCGTAAAGCAGCAACGTACAACCATAGTTAAGCATAATACTAATGTAAATATCCATATTACCCTTGGCCTTTTAATGCCAGGCAGGCATGTCGACCTTGAGGTGTGTGGTTATTGTGGCTTATATATTACTCCTTCTGTCCCAATTTATATGACTTACTTTCCTTTTTAGTCAGTTCCAAAAAGAATGACACATTTCTATTTTAAGTAATAATTTGCCTATAAAATATCTTTTTTACCCTTAATGAAATGATTTACAACCACACAAATTTCTATCATTCATTTTGAACCACAAGTTTTAAAAGTCTTTTCATTTTTCTTAAAGTTTGTGCCAAATCAAAGTATATCATATAAAATGAGACGGAGGAAATAGTATATAAGTAGATATGTAACTCTCATCAATTATTATTCTCTTAAATTTATTAAAGTTGAAGTGAAGGTAATGATAGAAAAAATTACTTTGAAGATGCCTTTTAGGATAAAGTGCGTGCCTTTTTAGGATGTCCAGCTTCGCAATTTTTTATTTTTCTATTTTTGAAAAAAGGAGATAATTTGGGACTCTTTGGTGATTAATTATTAGGGAAATTATGCGGATAAGTAAATATATACTATTAATTAATTAGCTAACATAGCTATAGTTTAAATTAATTGCGGCTTGCAGCTTAATTTTAGTTGTAATTATGTAGCCTCTCTCCTCTTTTATACATATACAAATACAAATTATACAGTATATGACAGATATACAAATACAACTAGTCCCTCTCCATTCTCTGGCCTCTTTCGTTCACCTCTCTCCTCCCTCTCCCAATCTCGCTCGCCAGATATACAAATGCATATGTATACCAGTTACATATATACAATTATCTGATAAATATGCATATACAGTTCGTCTTTCCTCCTTCTCCAAATCCCGCTCGCCAGATATACAAATACATATGTATACCAGTTACATATATATAATTATTTGACAGATATACATATACAATTCGACATATATACATGTACAGTTCGCCTCTCTCCACTCTCTACCCTCTCTCGCTCGCCTCTCTCCTCCCTCTCCTATTCTCGATCGCCTCTCCTTCCTCTCCCAATCTCATTCGTCAGATATACAAATACATATGCATACCAGTTACATATGTACAATTATTTGATAGATATACATATACAATTCGACAGATATACATGTACAGTTCCCCTCTCTCCTCCCTCTCCCAATATCACTCGTCTCTCTCTTCCTCTAACATATAGTTATGAATCGTAATTAGCAAATTATAGCTATGGAGCATAATTAAAATATTTTTGAGCTATGCTAAAATTTCCTTTAATTATTTGACATTATTATGTTGATCAGATTATTGATCTAGACAGCTGGAAATTTGGTAGTTAACTAGTTTTATACGCATAAAAACAACATAACAAGTGCAAGTTGCTTATATTAAATGATTAATGAATTGGCAATAATGGAGTTTAGGTTTAGATGAAGATATGGTGGAATACTTTAAACCAATATTATAATTCCTCAAATCTCTTTTACTTTATTAAATTCAGATTTCTCAATCACAACTAAGTATTATAATATTATGAACAACAAAAGAAAGAGAGATCTTATCTTTTTAATTAGTTACTCCTCCACATAGTATAAGTGATTAATCTACTTTCATTATATCTAATATTTTCATCATAATTTTTTTCTTTTCTCTTTTGTATTTTTTAAATCATGTTCTGAAAATTAAGAATCTGTTCGAAACAATTTTTTATCTAATAAAAATAGAGATAAAATCTGCATATACTTTATCCTTTTCAGATTCCGCTTGAAATTTATTGTTGTATATAGTATGAGTGATTCTATTTTGTCTCAGGTATTTTCTAAGGACTAGTTGAAGTAGACAGGTGAGCTGGTGAAACTTATAGCATTAAGTTCATATTATATGATATTAGGGGATTTTTAGTTCTTTCTTTTTTCAAAGTTTAGTACTTAGTTCTTTAATTAATGTTCATGAAAAGGACAGTGAGATTAAAATTTAAAAAGTGCAAAAGGCAAAGAGGATAAGAAAAACACAAGAAGGTTCACAAAAGCAATAACACTTCATTTTGATTTGCAGATCAAAAGGCTAAAACAAATAACAATAATTTCATTTTTCTGATAACTTTATTTTTAAATAAGGTCATTCACATAATGTAATTTATATTAGAACATAAAGAGATTCTATATTTGATTCTCTTCATTAACTATTAGTAACATATTATTTTTCAGATTCTGCATTCAAGTCTATTCGTTATCCATTTAGCAAATCATTTTTTCATGCTACTTTTTAGATGAAACGGATCTCAAAAAAAAAAAAAAAAAAATTTTTTTTTACTAAACTCCAAATACTGAATTTATAGCTTGTTTAGTCGAGTTCTAAAATCAGTTTATTTTGAAAACTATTTTTTTTATAAAGTACTTTTAGCGATAATTAATTTGTGTTTGAGTAATAAATTTAAAAATACTTTTGAACAATAATTAAATTTTATCAAGTTCTTTTCAAAGTGTTTCTAAGTGTATTTTTTCAATAGTGTACTCCAGAAAATTATTTTTGCATTTTATTTTAAACTTCTAAGAAATAATTTTTATTGCTTTCCAGAAGCACTTATTTTCTCCCAAAAACTAAATGAAACACCTTATTATTCTAAAATAAGTACTTTAAACTCTCAAACGTTTGGCCAAACCGGCTAACCTTGAGTTTCTATTTTAAATTTGTATTGAGCTAATTAACTTTAAAATATTATCAATATTAAAGCATCAATTTGTGTTTGACCAAAGTTTCAAAAATACTTTTTGATTTATTTTATTTCTATTACAACTCAAAAAAAATTGTCATCTTAAAGACATAATCAAATACATCAATTCTCTAAAACAATTTCTTTTAAAATATATTTTTTAACTCCCTAAAAACTTATCCAACATATCATAATCATTAAAATATTTGACAATTTATATAGCATAATTTTCTCCTAGATTACTCATATATACAATTCTATTCCTTTTGTTAGAAAAAAATGAAACACGAGAATTATGAGCAGCTTATTAAAAAAACAAAATAGAAATATTCTCCTCTTTTTTTTTTTTTGTTCCTTTCTTATTTTTAGACATGTATATAAGTGAATTAGCGCACCTGCTGAATTTGATAAGTGATCTTTGTAGCAATCAAAGTCAAACCGTTATTCGCACGCAGTCCAACTTAACTAGAAAAAAATAAGATAAAAGGAACAGAAATGTTGGTATCAACAAAGGATTTTCTCCGTTTATTTTTACTTGTCAATTATATAAAATAGTTATTCAATAATAATATTTAGTTTGAAAAATTAAAAGATAATTTATTCATTTATATTTATTTTCTCCTTGATTTTAAATGTTATTCAATATCTAATATATTTTTCAAATTTTTTTTTAACACATTCAAAAGATAATATAATATATTAAATTTATCTTTATTATTCATTATTTTTTAAGGTGTGTCAAATCAATAGTGGACAACTACTAGAAGGAGTTCGTGTTAGATCATTAACCATGACTCACCACGTGCGAATACGTTTATTTCGATCAAAGAAGAAAATTACTAAATTCCCTTCACCCAATTTAACGTTTTTTTATTAATATTAAAGCATTAATTTTTGCGTTTATCTAAAACTTCAAAAAAAAAAGAGATTTTTTTCTTCAATTTATCCTATAACTCAAAGAAAAATTATCATCCTAAAAACATAATCAAGTACATCAATTCTCTGAAATACTCATTTTTTTTATAAAAAAAATATACCCTTGACTTCCTAAAAACTTGACTAACAGGCAACAAATTATAATCATCTATTTATTTGACATTTTATGTGTAGTAGGCTTTCTCGTACATTTTGCATTTCTCTTTTACCAATTTGATTAAAATCAAGCTGTTGCCTGTGGATCGTGTACTCTTTTAATTATGCACATTTGTTATACAAAAATCCGAAAAGGATCAAAATTGCTTTTAAACTATGCAAAATAGATCATTTATATCCTCGTTATATTTTGGGATAAAAAATGCCACTGTCGTTATCCTAAGAGACCACAAATACCCTCAAGAGTTAACACCCCAAAATTTTATTGACGTGACAAGCCACGTGGGATTAATCCTTCCACCTAAGCGTTGCCAACTAGAGTTTACTACAAAAGACCTAGACCTTTAGCGGCAACAACACTCGCCACAAAATCCCAAAATATCGTCACTAAAGATTTTTTAACATTAAATTGTGATTTTGTGTTTTTCTCTTCATTGTTTAAAAAGTCAAAAATAAAATCGATTAAGGAGGAGTTTGAAGACACTGTATGTTTTATTTTTATGTCATATGTAAATGTATAAAATGTACAATGATGCATTATGTAGTAGGAGATTTGAATCGAGAAGTAATTTGGATGTTTTTAATATTGATAGTGCAAGTTATTTATTTTAGAAAATTAGGTTGCAATCGAAAATTAATTATCATATTTTTTTGTTGAAAAAATAGGTTTTACTAGCGAATGGTTGTTGCATCGCAACTAAAATCACTCATAACCTTTAGTGGCAATATTTCGAGATTTCGTGGCGACTTTGTCGCCGCTAAAGGTAAAGTTCTTTTGTAATGAATTCTAGTTGACAACGTTTAGGTGGAGGGATTAGTCCCATGCGGCTTGTCATACCACTAAAAATTTAGGTAGTTAACTCTTGAAGGTATTTGTGGTCTCTTGGGATAACAATGGGGGTATTTTTTTATCCCAAAATATAATGAAGAGTATAAGTGGTCTATTTCACATACTTTAGGGGTATTTTTGATCATTTTCCGTATAAAAATTAAGTACAAGGATGGTGCCCTTTAACTTAGCTACTTATATTTATATTTTTTAATTTTAGTATATTATCCTTAGATATTTAAATATGTATAAAATTAAATAAACATACACATTTATTTTATATGACATAATCACATAATATATATAAAATGTATATATATCCACTTATTTAATTTTATATAAATTTAAATATCTATTAATTTACGAAAATATATACAAAGCATAAAAACAAAAGGCGAGTCAAGGTCCATCACGTGATGGTCCATAGGTGGACCACCAAGCCAAAATTAGTGATAGTGGAGGCCCACGGATGGTCCCCACGTGTCCATACTATTTTGTCCATTATCTAATTTTGGGTCCCACAAATAGCTCTTTTACCCAAATACTACTTTGTATCATTGGATAACGACAGCAAAGATGGGAATTTCCCCATAAATGGATGGGACCCACTATTGTTGTGTAGCAGAATGAATCTTGTGCACTATTCATTGGTAGAGTTAAGATGAGTCATTTATCAAACTTCTGGATAAGGTCGACATCTGTCCCCTTCACTTCCTACTAATAAGTGCCGAGATTTTGTTATCTCCTCGTAACTTTACTCTTCTATCCTTATTTAATTTTTTTGAAACTTAAGTTTTCAATCAATCAATATGAATTAATTTATTTTCATTAATTAATTTAATCAATGAATATGAATCATTTACTTAGTTTTTCTAAGTTGGTCAAATATATATTTTCAATGCTAATAACTCACAAGGATAAAAAAGGAACAATATGCTAATTTATGCATTGATTTTATGAAATGACAAGTATTATGAACCAACTATTTATAAAAAGAAATGACATATAAAATGAGACGGAGGGAGTACATTCTATCATTTCAAAATTTTCAATTCACGGAATGTAATTTTATACATCTTCTTGGCTTGCGTGTGACCTCCAAATATCTCTTACGCGCTTTATCTAAGTGGAGTCATGAAGTGTGTCATATAAGTAAAAAAATGTATAAAATTACAAAAATTAAATTCATGAATAATAAAATCTTAATTTAATTAAGATGCGTTTCTAAAATTTCGATCATAATACTTATGGTTGATGCTTAAAAAGGGCAGGGCCGACTCTTGCCTATAAAATTTAAGGCATTGGCCTTAGGCCCCCAATTTTTGGGGGCCTCAAATTTCTACAAATAAAAAATTATGTATCTTAACCCCATTAAAATAGAAGAAATCAAGAAAACGCGGTTTTGAATTCTTACATTCTCTTCTCTAACACTCACATTATTTATTATTTTTAACTTCTTTTGCACTCTATTTCTTCAAATCTTTGATAGTTAGAGTAATACTCTCTCAAAAATATGAATCAATAGTCAAAAAGTGTTGAACAAAGTGAATTATAAATTCTTTTTTTATTTCTTCGTGAATTTTCATATTAAATTAGGTATACCAAGTTATCAACTTTTTGAATCAGATTCTATGATTCTTACTATTATCTTTAAAGTTTATCAACTTATTACTTATAGAATTATGTTAACAATTCATATA
>JAJOOO010027885.1:0-19928 GCA_029582685.1 Solanum piurae
TATAGGAATAATAGTATGGATTTATAATCCCTACTGCTCCTCGTCCAACTCTACAACTTCTAGATTGCTGCTATCCTTTTTCCAAGCACAACTGCTCTCTATTATTATATTAGCTCTGAAAGAATATTATGCGCCTACCCAAAAAGATAATATTCAATCAGAGCTGATAGAGAGATGGTGTGCTAAGAAAATGAATAACAACAATCTAGGAGTTGCAGAATTGGTCAAGGAACAATTTGAATTATAAATCTATATGATTGTTCTTATAAAATTTTGAACAAAAATGTGTCCTTCTTTGTCCAATACAAGTGTTGCACCATATCTAGGTGGATTTATTAATCTATTGTCAACCCATATTAAACTGACCTTATATTCTAGTACCACAATCCTGATAACTATTGCATCCAAACATTCTAATAAAATTAAAATAATTTCAAATTTTTTATTTGACGAAACTAAGGTCTCACCATCACTAAAAAATTAATTTAGGAACAAAGTATGATTAGAAACAAAAAGACTTAAATATGAGGTTATGGAGACAAGAAATGACCAAGTGCTTCTTCTCTTTCTAACCCTAAATCATTTTCCTTCTTATGTGTGTACCAAAAATGCCAAGAAGTTTAAGTGAAAAAAAAGATAGTTTATCCAAGAAATCACACGAATCATTTATCATATGTGGTATACTTGTTGTGTTAGTTATATTTGGTCCTAGAGAAGTCATTCCTATAGTTTGGAAAAACAAAACAAAGGCTAGAGGTAGCGTCATTTGGTGTTTTAGTCACAATGAGGATGAAAGGTTTAAAGATTTGTAACTAAAATACTACATGACACTAGACCAAGCCTTTGTTTCGTTTGGTCAAACTATATAAATAGTTCGTCTAGGACTAAAAATAATTAACGCAACAACTATTCCATATATAATAAATAATTCTTGTGTTTTGTTGGATAAACTAGCTATTCTTTCACTTAAACTTCTTGTTATGTTAGGTATAAAAAGAAGAAGGAGAAGAAGGAGAAGGGTGAGAAGGTGAAGAAACACTTTCTTTGGGGGGGGGGGGGATACATGAATGAATAGCTAATTTAGATGGTCATATTGTAGTTGCTTACCGCTAAACAAGCCATACCTTTAGCCTACAAGGTAAAAAGCGACTATCGAAGAGGATAACTTGGTGGAGTTGCTAGATCAGGAAGCCGGTGAATGGCATCTTGAAGAGACAAAGCAATTGGATGTACTTGCTATAAAATGCATTGACGTAGAGACAGACCTAACCTGAAAGATGAAGTTCTACCTATTTTGGACAGTTTGAAAGAGGTTGCTGATAGGGATCGACATTTGAAATATAATCAACCTCCACCTCCTAGGCACCTCAAATGCCCCCTAACTCAAGGTAAACATAATGCATAAATTTGAAACATGTTTTGTACACTTAATGTCTTGTTGAGTGCATATTTTACTTTTCTACATTTTTCTTTTCTCTGTTGCTTTCTTCTTTTGATGAGAGTTATGTTTTGACTTTGTTTGGCACAAGTTTATTTGACAAAGGATTGGCATATGTTTAAAGGAACATAATTTATGATAATCCCCAGGTTGTTTAATAAATACTCGAGTATCCTCGAGACCTTTTATTATTTAAAGAAAAACAGAACTTGTTATTATTAAAAGAAAAAGAGAAATATAAATTAAGTGAAAGGTGTCAATTAAGTTTGGGTTTTGTTTTTGGTGACACTTTGACCAAGAAATGGTCAAATCTACTTTAAAAATGTGATTAAGTAAATCTGGGACCAAATTAACATTTTCAAAACTTTCTAATCGTTTATAAAATACAAAAAAAACTTCATTTTTCAACTTTTATAATTCTTTCCAAACCATTTTAAAAAAAGTAAAAGAAAATATAATTTTCTCTTCTTCTTCTTCTTCTCCGAACGTTCTCTCTTCTCTTTTTCTTCTTCCTAAGAAAATCCAAAAATCCGACTATCAAAACAAATATGCAACTCATTATTTTATCTTACTCCTCATCTCCGGCCGGGACTCTCTCCTCTTTATGAACTGAAGATTGTGTTCAACTTAAAATGGGTAATTCATTTTTTTGAAAGATTTTATAATTTTCGAACAATACTAAGTTTTTGTCTTGGGTTAATGAACAATAAATCATTCTATGGATGTGAAAATTGAATAATGGTGTAATGGTACCTATTATTTATTTTTTTGAAAGAAAATCGACAAACCCAAAAAAACCCTAATTTTGAGAAAAAGTATATGTATTGTTAACATTCAGGGAAAAGTCGTTATGCTCTTTTGGTCAATGAGAAATATGTTCACAACAACATGATTATTTTATTAGTATGCGTTAAAGAACTCACTAATAATTTTAAGGAAATGACTTATAATATTGATGTCCATACATCCAAGAAAATTTCACAGCCTTTGAAGTGTATGAGGTTGAGAAAATCTATCTCCTAATCACTATTTATAATTAGTAAAAGAAAAAAAATCAATGACTGTTGCTCCAGTATCACACTCAACCCCAAAAGGCAAGGAGAAAGAGAAGAAGAAGGAGAAGGAGAAGGAGAAGGAGAAAAAGAAAGAGAATAAAAAAGAGAAGAAAGTCTCCAATTGTGATGTAAAGCAACAATAGCCATTTAAAGGTTTTAACATTGACGACGAGGGTCCAACTGAACTAATGTCATCCTTTTCGCAGTGGATAAACGAGGGTCTTTACAAGCATCATGCAAAAAAGTAAAGTCGTTCAACTATTATTAGTATTTCTTCTTGTTGTCCACTAAATAATTATTTATAATGATTACATAATTGCTGAAGAGACAATGACGATCACTACTTAGCCAATTGCTCGAATCTTGAGTTCAAACAACTTGATTTTGTAGTTGCATTTCCAAAGAAGAATGATTGGTTCTACTTAATGTCTCAACCCGATAGGTGTTGGACTGATGAGGTAAATCATGCCCACTTTTATATTTTGATTAAGACATGAATACATATAAATAATTGATACAGAAATACACTTGTTGATGCATCTGTGCAACATGTGGATGTCATTTTATACTATTTGCGAAAGAAGTCGAAGCAACAGAGTCATTCTAAATATCGATATACCACTACTAATTGTTTTTTCAAAACATACATTGACAATGCCAGTGATGTGTTTGAAATGAGTATGGAATCATTGGCACTATCAAGGGGTTTGGTATACCTGTTGGACTGCCTTGGCACCTCACAGATGAGGTTTATGTCCCTGTAAATTGTAATGGGGAGTTTCATTGGTTCTTGGAAGTCGTTGTATTGAAGGAACGATTCATAAAGGTGTATGATATGATGTCCTCATCTAGGACTAACATAAAATTGTGCGCCGAGATTCAAAAGTTGTCTACAATGTTGCCAAAGTAGCTTGAATCCAACAAATTTTTTTGAGCAAAAAGACAGAACCAACTAGTCAATTCTTGAATCTTACCAGGAAAAGAACAAATGTCACCCATTGAAAGCCATACATGTTACTGGTATTGCCCAACCAGAAAGCAATAGTCTGTAAGTATCACATTATTTTTTGTCTTACCAATATCGAAATGTGATATTATTAGATTTATTATATTTTCTATTTAATGATATACCATGCAGAGATTGTGGACTTTTGTTGCTACATACCCTGGGATTTTGAGTGATGGACTACAAGTACCATCTTATGGAATTATTTCTCAAACGCTTCGCATGATATGTGCTTCACTCCTATGGAATTATGGGATTTTAAAGTCTCGGAGTGGCTATGTTAGTAACAATGAAGACCCAAAGAGGCCTACACCTAAAAAAGCAAATTCATGGATGAAAATGTTATGGTTACCACCATTGATTAGAAATAGTTTTTATTTTGATGGTTATGTATACAATTGTGATTTACCTTTTTGTTGATATGTTGTAAAAAATCAATTGGTGAGGTATTCATTTTTGCTGATAATATTAATATTAAATATTATTAGTATTATTATTTTATTGGAACAAATGTCAATTATGTTGAAAAGGAAGAAATGTGGTATCTTTGGCAACATATATAACATTTGTTGTAAAAAAACCATATAATTATCTGCATGTGCTCCAACAGAAAGGTGATATGTGGCCACATATATAACCTCTGTTGTAAAAAATATCACCGAATTATCTGCATGTGCCCCAACAGAAAAGAGATATGTGGCAACATATGTCACTTTGAATTGTCATATGTTGCAATATTATATTGTCAAAAAAAAAAAAAATGTTGAAAACAATCATCCTTCCTTTTTCGTCTCTTCTCTATAAAAGGCCGTTTCATAGTTCAACTTTAATTTATTTTTACTAATTTTTATTTTGTTTCCTTTCATCTCTCTTGTTTTTCCATTATTCTTTTCTTCTTCACAGATCCAGTTATTGTTGCGATATATTCTACAATATCAGTGTAATTTGTTGTGATATTTTCTACAACAAGTTGTCATTTCCCTCGTCATTCCTAATTTATCATTGATATCTTCTCAGGTAAAATTTAATTAGGATTTTGAAATACTTTCTGGTATTAAATAAGGACATTTTTAGTGGTTTATCACTTATTTATTTGTAAGATGGTTGGTTTGGTTGGTTGTTATTCCTTTTGAAATATTATCTGGTTTCAAAAAGCTTAATTTGTATTTGGTTGATTAGGGTTTAGGAAGGGTTTTGCGGTTTGTTGGTTGGTTCTTTTATGGTATTGAATCGTAATTGTTGTTTGTGTTGTTGTGTGTTGTGTTGTTGTGTTTGGTTGTTATTATTTTTGTTAAGAAATATTTGATTTTGTGGTTGCAAATACAAATATAATGCCTCCTGTCAAAAGAAATATTATATTAGCAACTAAAACAACTGACACAAAGATCCAGAAGAAGCCTAGGACTAAAACTTATAGGAAGAAGAATGAAAATTCCACTTCCACTCTTTTAAAAGATCATACATCTGAAGCAGACTCTTCTTCTCAAGTAGAGTCAGGAGTTTCTTCTTCTCAAGTAGAACTAGAATTTTCTCAAAAAGAATATAAAGAAAGAGAAGAAGAAAAAAATAAAATTGAGGACGAAGAAGAAAAAAAATAAAGTTGAGGAAGAACAAGAAGAGAAAAAAAAGAGGTTGAGGAAGAAGAAGGAAAAAAAAAAGTTGAGGAAGAAGAAGGAAAAAAATGAAGTTAAGGAAGAAGAAGAAGAAAAAATAAATGAAGTTGACGATGATAAAGGAAAAAATAAAGAAGTTGAGGAAGAAGAAGAAAAAACAAATGAAGTTGACGAAGATAATGAAAAAAAATAAAGACGCTGAGAAAGAAGAAAACCAAAATGAAGTTGACGAAGATAAAGTAAAAGATAAAGAATTTAAGGAAGAAGAAGAAAACCAAAATGAAGTTGAGGAAGAAGAGGGAAAAAAATGAAGTTGAGGATGATGGGATCAAAACTGTAAATGCACATACTTATCCTGTCCATTTCCAACCTAATGATACTGGTGATAGCATTATAAGGTCAGGCATGGGAAAATCTTTCGACTTCTTCAGTACCATACTCCAGCAGAATGGTTTGGAAGATTTTTGTAGGAATAGTTGTTTTGGTCAATATCTTGATTTGCCAATGAATAATAATGCACGTTTTCAAATGACTATGGTTGAAAAGAAGGTTCATTTTTTTAAAATAATAAAAAGAAGGATGAGGTGTTGACTAATTATTGTGGCATGCCACTCTTTTTTGGCAAAAAAGTGTTTGCCACAGTTACATGGTTAAAATGTCGTTTTCCTTCTAAGTCAATCCCTGTTTTCACAGCCAAAAAATAACCACCGAAATGAAAGAAAGGAGGAGAAGCACAAACAAGTAAGGAACAGTCAACTGAGGAGCCAGACTTGATGTCCCTTGTTGGCCAGAGCTTCAAAAATCCCAAATTGGTAGCTTTGTTGAATGACAATGATACATCAAGGAACCATAAGGAGTTATTGTGCTTACTTTGGTTTGTACATAATATAGTTACGACCAAAGATGTCAACAACAACATACCCCTTAATTATGTAAAGTTTTCCGAGGATATTGGGACTTTTAACAACTATTCTTGGGGTCATGTAAACTACGAATTAATTGTCAAATACTTGTTGGCTCCTTCATCTGCAAAGACCAATAACTTACTTGGCTTTCCATGGGCATTCATGATAAACATAAATGTTCATAATCTTTTTTATATTTTATTGAATAATTCAACATTGATTTGTGAAATGTTTTCCTTTTTTATAGGCTTAGGCATTTGAAGTTATTCCTTATTTAAGGCATCAAGTAACTGCAAAAACAAGATATTTCATCTCCAAGGATATTGAGATAGTTGACAACAAAAAATATCAAAAATCCTCCAGATCTTTTTAAACCTCCTGATGATGAAGTAAGTTGTTATATTACAAATTTCAAATTGTCATATGTCAAATGTTGTTAAAGATGAGGTATATGTTGCTACAGATGAGTCATTTACTGATGCAGATGCCCAATATGTTGCAACATATCACCCATCTGTAGCAACATGTGACCCATTTGTAATAACGTGTGATCCAAATATTGCTATAGATGACTCATATGTTGCTATGATCCATCTGTTGCAACATGTGACACAAATATTACTACAGATGATCATATGTTGCAAGATATCACCCATGTATAGCAACATATGACACATCTAACCCAATTGTAAGGGTCTGGTGTTAATATTGGTGTTGGTGTTGACGTTGGTGGTCGCCTTTGTGCTGGTGCTGGTGTTGGTTTTGGTGGAAAAAGTGTTGGGTCTACCTCTTGTAGTCGATGCTCTGGCATTCTATGTGAGAAGTGCAAGAAACATGATGAAGATTTTATCATGTATCTTCAAACATTGAGTCAGAATGTGAATGAATTTAAAAACAAGAGAGGAGTCAAGGTCATTCCATCAAAGTATGTTCGAGATCTATATACTCTACAGGCCAAGAGGAGAAAAAATCATTTAACAAGGCAATATAAAATTTGAGGAAGAAAATATTTGGAGAGTTGCCAATGGCCGTAAGAGAGAAACTGCTGGAGCTTAAGAAAGTGAATCTTTATAAGCATTTGCCTATAACTAAAAAGAACAAACTTTTGGAACTGATGAGAGTAAAGGATCAACATGTACAATACGACATGCATTATTTTAGAGGAAATGATTTCAGGACCATGACAAGCATGGATATTCGGTGGGAAGACTGGGAAATTTTTCTCTACTAACCTTCAATTTATAATGTTTGTTTGTTTTTTATCTTTTCAATCATTACTCTTCTTTACTCTTTAATATTATTTTATATTTCAGTATATTGATGAAATTCTTGGTTTCAGTAGAGGCATTTGAGATACCCTGAGTACTATGGTTTCACGAATAGAATTGTGGATCTCAACTTCTATACGAACTTCAATTAAATATATGACAATATCAACGAGGAGACAACAAAAGTTGGTGGAAAAAGGTTTACACAGTTAATTAATGAGTTTGTATGGAATGGCGATATGATTGACTATGTCAGAGGCATGGATTGGATTGGTGCAAAATAGATTTTGGCAGTCATGAATATTAACAATACTCATTTTGTGACTCTTGAGATGCTCCTACACAAAGGTCGCATGAATGTTTATGACTGCAATCTGATTGGTACGGAACATGCCAAGGTTTTGACATTCATACAACCTATGTTCGAGTTGCTACCAAGCTTGTTGAGGCAAAGTGGAATAATGAAGCATTGCCAGATAAGCTCCTCAATGAACTATGAGAATTTGTAGGTCGATTGGAACCCATGGTAAAAAATAACACCAAAGCCACATATGGGTCATATTCACTTGCATTTATTGAGCATTTGATTATCAACACATCAATTCAACCTCCTGAAACCCTGTTGTGTGACAATACAGTTGGTCGAATGCAAAGGAATTGGGCTGCTGGATTAGTATCTAGGAGCTTGGAGCCTTGACAATGTATTTGTATTTAATGACAATGTTTTGTTTTATCTGTTATGTTATGTTATGTTATCTTATATTGAAAGAAAGTACATAGTATGTGATGTTATATTGAGAGCAAGTATTTAATCAAATGTTTCTACATAAGGGTTATATGTTGCAACATTTGAGGCATCTGTAGTAACAGATAAATCATTTGTAGCAACATTTGAGTCACATGTTACAATATATGGGTGATATGTTGTAATATTTGACTCATATGTAGCGCCCCTGAGTCATCTGTAGAAATAACCTTATATGTTGCAATTTATGGGGCATCTGTAACAACATATAAGTCATTTATAGCAACATATGTCTCATATGTAGCAACACATGGATAATTTGTAGTAACATATGTCTCAAATGGTCAAATGTTGATACATAAGGGTGATATGTTGCAATATTTGAGGCATTCATAGCAACAAATAAGTCATATGTAGCAACATATGCCTTATATGTAGCAACACATGGATCATCTGTACCAACATATGCCTTAAATTGTTAAACGTTGCTACTTAATAGTGATATGTTATAATATTGAAGGCATTTGTAGCAAGAGATAAGTTATATGTAGAAACACATGGGTCATCTGTATCAACTTTTGAGTCACATATTACAACAAATGGGTGATATGTTGCAATATTTGACTCATATGTAGCACCCACGGGTAATCTATAGCAAAATATGCCTCATATGTTGCAACATATGGGATATATGTAGCAACATAGGAGTCATCTGTAGCAACAGATAAGTAATTTATACAGCATATATCTCATATGTAGCAACACAGGGGTCCTTTGTAGCAACATATGTCTCAAATGGTCAAACATTGCTACATAAGGGTGATATGTTGCAACATTTGAGGCATTTGTAGCAACAAATAAGTCATCTATAGTAATATATGTCTCATATATTGTAATATTTGACTCATCTGCTACACCATATGAGGTATCTGTAATAATATATAAGTCATCTGTAGCAATAATAACTTACTGATGTTATTTTATGTTAAGAACAAGTAAAAAAGTTGGAATAGTAGTGCAAAACTATCTTTAGTTATTTCCACAACTGTGATAATTTTAATGGTTGTACACAACTACATAAGAATTTTCCATCGTTCACAGTATTCTTCTTGGTAATAAATAAAAATAGAAAAAAGACCACAACAATCAACACGAAGATTAGCTTCAGTTGTTACAACATTTGGTATTTTTCTTTTCTTTCATCACCCATTTGTTACTTCTTTTAATATGACTCTCATCATCAATTTCCAACTCCTTAATTCTCTTCACCAATCTCATAATAATGAACTTGGATCGTATATCAACATCTTCATGATACCTCCCTCTAAAGATGTTACATGCATTCTTCTAAAAACACAACAAAGAAATTTAAATTAAACAAAAACCAAAATAAAGACAAACAACTGATCTCACCAAGATGTAGAAATGTACATACGCGATAGCATGGACAAGACCAAAATCTTCAACATGGATTGTCCTTCGACCATAAAGTTTGCATTGAAAGTAAGTCTCCATGTTTGCATCATATTTTCATACCCGACATGAGATCATTCTCGTCATTACAAATTCGATTCAATAATGCATTAGACATTATATCAAAAGTAACAAAAACACACGAAACTCATTCATGAGATCTCTAGTACTGAGCTATATTGATAGCAATTCATTCTTATCCAACAGCTATATTGCAAAATTAATGATTTCATTCATTTGACAATACATGACAGTACTTAGATTATTTATTATTTGATTTGAATCAAACCCCAATCAATTAGTTGCGTGTTAAAAAATTAAGAACAGAAAAAGACTGATGAAATAAATAACATCATTATATCCCATGAACTCCAGAGATCCGAGATCCATGCAAAGAAAGAGAGAGAGAGGGAGAGATAGAGAAAAGAGAGATAAAGTGAAGCAGAGAAACTGAAGCGACGAGGAAGAAAATGAAAATTAAAACCGTAATTTATATATATCCCTTCTAGAAATGAAATATGGGTTGATTGGGCCAATTTTAGAGATTGGGTTTGCCTATGACTTTTATAAAGTACTTATATGTTTTAAGCTGTTGCAACATATGTCAATTATGTGTACATGCAAGCAGTATCACTATTAATAAAGAGGAATTCAAGCACATAATTTGGCAAACATAAAAATAAACATGCCATTGATAGTTGATATAGTAACATGCAAGGCTAAGCTAGGCTACATATCCATATTTACAAGTCATTAACATCAACAAAAACATCAAAATGTACATCTGAAACGCTCTACCCCTATACTACTACTTAAGCTAGCAGAAAAGGACTTGACTGAAGGATCTGGAGTCAACATTAAGCGATTAAACTTGGAGGGGCATCACCATTATTTCTTGAAGGTTGGTGGATTAGAGCTACCCATGCACTCTATCACAAGACAACCTACAGAAAACAAACAACCATAGTTAGCTACCCATGCACTCCGTTACCAGACCAGACATGATGTTATAAAGTAAGAAGACTTAATTAGACAAGATCCGATAAAAACAAACAACGATCATCACCCATGCACTGAGAACACATTTGAAGAAGACATCATATTAACTGAGAACAACATAATTACATTGATCACCCACAACAAGAGTATGCGGAGACTTAAATTTGTCCAAGGTGGTAACATATTCTCAGGGAAATTTGAGTGAAAGGAGGAGAAAGAATAAAGGAAAGAAAATAAAAAATGAGAGCTTTTTTTGTGAGTATTGTGAATTAAAGGAACCTTAACCTAAGTATTAACACTTTTATAATGAGTGAGAGTGAGTGGAGTGTGTGTTAGTGGAGTGAGGGGAGTAGTATTCTAGAATGAGCCGTTACATATTGTATTAGGTCAAGATTTAATTGAATTAATACCAAAAAATATAATTTTAGGATATATATATGTTGCCGCATATGACATATCTGTTGCAATTTATGCTGCAAAATTCAACATTGTATCCAACAAAACGTGCATATGTTGCCACAGTTGACATTTGATGGATGGATTAATCGATAAATTGAGCAATGGAAAAATATCAAATTGGATCATAATTAAGCAATAAAAAGATGCTATAACACTTCGAATAATGATTTACAAAGCTGTTAAATAACTATCATATGGAATTACTTAGTCATTATATGATGAACTAGTGGTATGATAGTATTTGTAAAAATAATTGATAGAATTGATTAAGGTTGTTGTATTAGACCAAAATTTTGTACTTAAACATGTTGTAGGACTATATATTAGTGTTACATGTATTAGTTCACAATTTAATTGAATTAATACCAAAAAACACATTTTATGATATACATATGTTGTCACATATGACATATCTGTTGCAATTTCATCTGCAAAATTCAACATTTTATCCAACAGAATGTCCATTGTTGTCAATTATGACATTTGATGGATGGTCAAAATGAGAACACTAAGAAAAAGCAGAAAATAAATATTTTTAGGTTAAACATTTTATTAAGAACAAATTCAAAAATCATTACAAAACACAAAAAGGTCACTTTTCTCCCATGAAGTTTCAAGTATTGTACATATGTTGCCACAGATGACAATTTAATTAATATCACACAGTGGTATAAGGTAAAAATTTAACTGCATAATTTAGTTCTAAATCAAAATTACATAATTCACAATGAATATCATCTTCTTCATCACTTTCTCTGGGCCAACCATTCTTGCTTACGCTTTGCTCATGTTGACGAACAGTGCAAGAAATGGGTCTTTCTCCTAACGAATGAGGTTCTGGCACCAACATTCCACCTAAAACATATCGCAATTGTGTCGACATCTCGTGATTTTTAGTGGCTCCATTTTTCTCATGTTGCTAATGAACATTAAGCCTTCTTTCATGGATTCACCACCTTGAAGATTCAAATTATGTCAAGCACATAGGATGCACCAATGTGGCCTCCGTCTGCTGCTTGATTAATCATTCTCAATGCATTTGGATCGTTATTGTTGAAAAAATCAAACTACAGAAGAAATAACAGCTTTAAAAAGTAGAATACATTGATAAAAATGTGAATACATACGAAAAACACTAAAAATTACCATGCCTTTTCTTAATAAGACTTCTAAATTCCTCGATGCTCTGCACATTTCCAAGAAAGAAATAGATTTTCAAACTTCTGATCAACGGTTCACCGGCCATCTACAATAAGGAAAGTCGACCAATGTTACCTTTTGATATACGTAAGGTTCATTATCGATTTGATAAAGGACCTTGGAACTGAGAAATCAGATCAAATAGTTAGGAAATCAATTTAAAGAGAGACGAAAATTGATTAATATACATACATACATTAATTTAACATTCATTAAATCTTTGAGGGAGCTGGAAGCAATCCTTTCAAAGATATCAATTAGTAGACACCTCGGAAGAAATTCAATGTAGTTTTTACTCATGGTCATTTTTTAAAATTTTGAGAAGTTGCAAAAGTCTTGTGTGTACTTCTTTTTATATAAGGAATGTGAAAAGTTGCAACTTCTGAAGAAGAAGAGTTTGCAACTTTTGACTTTTAAAATGCAAGTACTTATTTTTTTGAAAAAAGGGTAAAATATGAAGAGTTGTAATCAAATTTTTTCTTGAAAGTTGTTCCAATGATAGTAATGATTGATTGTTCAAATACCTTACACGTAATTATTTATTAGAAATATGTTGGAACAGATGTATTATTCTATTGTACTTGTACACATAATTGACATATCCTATGCAATATTATGTTGTAAGATGTAACACATAATTGAGATATGTTGGAACAAATGTGTTATTCTGTTGTACTTGTAATACATAATTGTCATATGTTGGACCATAGACAATATTTTATTGTAAGATCAACACATTTCACAATATATGTTGGAATAGATCAAAATATTCTGTTGTAAGTAGCAACACATAATTGATATATGTTGTAACAAATTCATCAATTTAAAATAAATCACACATTTTATATAAATAATATAAGTTGATTCAAATTAAGAACATTCATTAAAATTGAGAACATTCATTAAAATTAAGATACATCATTAAAATTAAGATACATCATTAAAATTAAGATACATCATCCTCAAATAAAAAAGAATATTCATTAAAATTCAACAACATTTATGGAGCATTTCGATTTGGGCATGCAGTTTTTTTGTGGCCAAAGTCCTTACATAGGGAACACTTATTTTTTCTTGTTGGAAATGATTCACGAACTCCACGCCGTCTCTTATATTGCCTTCTTCCAGATTTGCTTGGATCAACATATAGATGAGTTATTTCTCTCTTTGTGATTTCCGAAGGGAATATCCAAGAATCTTCATGTGGCACCGGGTGAATTTCCTCACAATATGCAATTATGTATTTTTTCACTGAATAATATGGAGATGAGTACTCATAAATTTGATTTCCAAAATCGGCACCATATTCTGATCGAAGGGCTGTCATGGCATCTGGACAAGTAATTTTGTCCAAGTAAAAAATTCTACAAGTACAAGTTCTTCTTGGTAGATCCACCGTAGCAACATCACCATGACCAGTGACACTGAACTTGTAGTTAGCAATTGGATGAGCCAACAATTTGTTGCCCACGTTGACATACTTTGATATGTCTTTTTTAATTAAAGGAACAAATCTATTTGCAGAGTTCACCAGCTTCATACGCCTCTGGTGAAAACAAAGTGCAAATCTCCTATTTATTTCATCAAATAGAGCGACAATGGGATATTCTCTTTCAACATCAAACATAGTATCCACCGAATCTGCGATGTTAGACGTCATAATGTTATATCTACACAACAAAAAATAAACTTAATAAAAAAAGATAAATTACAATAAACTCAAACAAGATAGTATAAACAATAATGTACCTATTTCCCAGGCAAAATACCTTGCTCCATTTGTGGAATCCAATACGTTCAAGAGTTTCAGCCGCCTTCGGTACCAAATCTCTTATTTGATTGAAATGGTAATTTGATATACCGTGAGTCTATAATATTTTTAATACATTTTACTTAAGAGTTGTGTGTGTCTAGGGCCATTTTGTATTAAAATTAATGTTTATTGTGTTATATTTGCAGGAAATAGGCTTGGACGAGGATGAGAGAGATGACAACTGAAATTCTGCAAAAGGAGCCACCCACGGAGGTGACCTACGGACCATAGGTCCAGTCACGATCCGTCGTGGGTAAGCGTGGAATGACCATCAGGGAAGTCTGACTAAGTGTGGAACAACTGAGGGCATTGACGGATCATAGGTCACCCGACGGGCCGTCCTGCACATCCGTCTTTTGTATAAGAGATTTGGAGTTCCAGTACTTGATGAAAAATTCTAAGTGTGGAGCCAAGGAAGGGGACCCATGGACCATAGATCAACTTACGGTCTGTACTACTCACCCGTCGTTTGCATCTGAAAGTTGAAGGTTCTAGCCTCTGCGAAAAAGTTCTAAGTCTTGAGCTATGGAAGAGACCTACGGACCGTAGGTCAGTCTCGTCGATTGAAGCCGCGTCCAACAATTTTATTTCCTTATTTATTAGGATAACTTTTTCTATAATTAGGGTATGTAAACCTCATTTTTGGGGGTTAGCCATTATTGTTTAACTTTAGGTCTTGGTATTTTCTTGGAAATTAACTTGCAAACTTTAGCAATTTGATTTCCGAATTTCAGTTTATGATATTTTTTCTTTGAATTTAAATTGGAGAGTATGGGTTTCTTCTACTCGTTACGTAAGTTCATGAATTCTTCTTCTAAAAATATGAATTGTGTTCTTCAAAGCATGAGTAACTAAATCCACAATTAGGGTTGTGGGAAACATGAGAGATTAACAATAGATGAATAATAACTAGGTAATTCTTGAATAGTGTTGATGCATTCATTGATAATTCTTTCACTTAGAAGTCTTTTTAACGAGTGCATGCGTTAGAGCTCGCCTTGTTGCTACTTGCCGGACCAAGGAGGTAGTTAATAAGAAAAGAATTATAAACAGAGATTTAGTGTGATACTATCTAATAGTCTAATATCAATTGGTGCGTGGGTGAAAACTAAGTCATACATTGATGTGATGTCTAATCTAAGGTAAAGGTAAGGGTTAGTAAATTATACAGACGTAGCCAGACCAATGTATGGGGTGAAATACTCTATTTGGCAGACCAAGCACTTAGGGATACATATCTTATCAACTTTGCATGTGATACACTAGGAAATGATTACTATTATTAGGATTACCGCGTTATGAGCTTATTGGGAACACATATGGGTCTAGTTTCTCTCTCTCATTGATAACAACAAAGTTTGAATCCTGCTTACTTGTTACTTAACAACAATCAAGTATTTGTTTCACAAATCCCCCCCTCCCCTTTACTTACTTGTCTCGGAAATAAGTTGACTAAATGAATATAATAGTGAGTTAAGTTTAAGTCCAAACCATATTCCTCATGGGATCAATCCCAACCTACTAGTTGGGTTCTTTATTTGGCAATGATCATTTATACTTCTTTAGGGAGGTGTATTTTGAGCGTATCAAATTTTGGTGCCGCTTTCGGGGAATAAGGCTTTTAGATTAAGTTTAACTACATTATTGAACTTTAGTCAATTATTTCATAATTTTACATTTTCTTTTGTTTTTGTTTCCCTCAGGTTTCTACTCTAGTGTATGCCAAGTACACGGAGTTGACGTGAACCATTGAGCCCATACGATCCAGAGTTGAGCAAAACTTTGTGAAAGATGAATAATCAAGGGGTACGAAATAATCCAGTCGTAGATGAGCCTAAGGAACAAGTGAATAATGAGAATGTTTAGTTTTAGGGTTAGAATCTACTTGAAGATGCATTGAGGGTGCAGGATCCACCTGAACCAAGGCTACGTGATAATTACAGGGCTGAATATAACACTGTCGAATCTGAAGGACCCATTGTTCTCCCTCCACTACCTCCCGGTCATACGTTCGTGGTGACTAGTAGCTTGATGCATATGCTTACATCGAGGGGTATGCTTGTTGGTATGGCTTCAAAATATCCACATGGGCATATGGACAAGTTGAGGAGTGTTTGTAAGAGTTCTGTTGGGTGACCGGAGTTAGATATGAACGTCATTGGACTAAGAGTCTTCCCCCTATCATTGACCGGTGATGCTGCTGTATGGTTTTCTGAACCTCCGTACAACTCAATTCACACATGGGATCAACTGCACAAGGTGTTCATGGCCAAGTACTTTCCTTTTTCAAAAAAGATAAACCACTAAGATAAACTCAACAACTTAGTGGCACTACCTAGAGAGTCGGTGAGTAGTTCGTGGGATAGGTTCAATGCATTCATAAGAAGTGTTCCCAATCACTGTATATTGATGATGAGTAACTGAAGGAGTATTTCTATGGAGGCCAGGATGACAATGGTAAAGTTGTGCTTGATACTATCGTTGAGGATCATATGGTGAGTGCACTTTTGAGGAGATCTCTGAGAAACTGGAGAAGATTTCTCGAAACAATAAAACATGGAGCACTCAAAAGTCAGACACGGGAAGAAGCACTTTTGCAGTTCAAGCTGCGCCTAGTCAAACTACCGATGATATGGCTAAGATAAGGATAGAACTTGGGTTAGTGTTGAAGCATTTAAGCGGAGCTCCAGAAAAGGTAAATGATGTGAATTATTAGACTAGGAATCCACCACCACCGGTTGAGGAAGGCTATTATGAGGAGGATGCTTACTTGGTAAATGATCAGATGGGGGGTTTTCAAGCCAACGCCCAAGGTGCCAATTTGGATAATTGGCACAGAGGTCAAGAAAATCAAGGTCGGAACTATGGTAACTATATTCGAGTTCAATATGTCTGGGATGGGAACTACAATCGCGACAACAACTACAACTGGAACAACTATGGCAACAGAAATGAGAGAGTTGGTCCGTATGTTCCATTTGCAAATTGGGAGTCTGGTAATAAGGAAGCTGGAGGTAGTATGTCACCGATTGAGGATATGATGGAGAAGATTATGAAGAAGTTTGATTCGACAGATGAGAATGTGAAGGAGATGCGAAATTACTTGTTTGGTATTGGTCAAAAAGTTGACGCCCATGCAGTGTTGATCAAGCAACTTGAGCAGCAGATGAATCAGTTGTCCACTACAGTAAACCCACGTCAGCTTGGCACACTTCCTAGCAATACCATCTAAAATACGAAGAATGATGGGCATTGTATAGCAGTCACTACTCGAGGGGGTAAACAGACCATTGATCCACCTATGCCGTCTAAGGTTGAAATTGAGGTTGGTAAAGATGATGATGAGATTGAGGTTACTGGAGAATCCAAGAATGCTATAGAGAAGGAAGCAGAGATAACCCAAAAAGTTGTTCCCATGCCTAGACCTCCACTTCTATTCCCACAGAGGTTAGTGAAGATGAATGAGGAAGGAAAGTACCGCAAATTTATCACTATATTGAAACAACTTTCCATCAATGTTCCGTTGATAGAAGCTTTGGAGCAAATGTCTGGGTATGCAAAGTTCATGAATGATTTGGTGACTAAGAAGAGGGCCATCAGTTTTGAAGATGATGATAGGTTGCAACATTGTAGTGTTATTGCTACGAGGTCACTTGTGTAGAAGAATGAGGATCCTGGTGCTTTTACTATTCCATGTACCATCGGGTTGTTGCATTTTGCTAAGGCATTGTGTGATTTGGGTGCTAGTATTAATGTGATGCCATTGTCTATTTACAAGAAGTTGGGTTTAGGGGCTCCAAAACCAACTGCAATGCGATTAATCATGGCCGATAGAACTATGAAGAGAGGCCCATTGGTGTTCTCCAAGATGTACTTGTGAAAGTGGAGTCGTTTATCTTTCCGGCCAATTTTTTGATACTTGATTTTCGGGTTGATATTGAGATTCCCATCATCCTTGGGAGCCATTCCTTGCTATTGGGCGCGCCTTGGTCGATATGGAGAAATGGCAGATGAAGTTTCGATTGAATAGTGATGAGGTAACTTTTAATATTTGTAGGTCCATGAAGCAGGAAAGCGATCTCATGTAAGTGTCAGTGGTGAGTCATATTGTGAAGCGAGGTTCTGATGTGTCTATTGAAGAGAGGTTGGGTGTTGATGCACTAGTAGCGGTAATGGTGAACTTTGAGGGTGATGGCATTGAAGACTATGATGAATTGGTTGCCGCACTCGATAGGTTCGAATTTCGTTCCAAACCAAAAAAACTAGAGTTAGATATGAAGAATCGCGACTCTCCACCCGTAAAACCATCTGTTGAAGACGCTCCGAAATTGGAGCTTAAGGCCCTACCATCATATTTGAGATATGTATTCTTGGGGAGAGATGGTACTTTACCGGTCATCATTGTGGCAAATTTGAATGTGGTACAAGTTGAGGCATTTTTTTTGTGTTGAAGAGGTTCAAGTGAGCTATTGGGTGGACGATTGCAAATATTATTGGGATTCCTCCCAGCATTTGTTCTCATAAAATTTAACTCATTCCGCACCACAAGCCTAGTATCGAGCACCAAAGGAGACTAAGTCTGCATATGCAAGAGGTAGTGAAAAAGGAAATCATCAAGTGGTTGGATGCTGGAGTCATTTATCCCATTGTAGATAGTAGTAAGGTTTGTCTTGTTCATTGTGTGCCTAAGAAAGGTGGGATTACTATGGTACCGAATGCGAAAAATGAGCTTGTTCCGATGGGGCCAGTTACTCGATGGACAGTATGCATGGACTTCCAGAAACTAAATGCTTGGATAGAAAAGGACCACTTCCCTATGCCGTTCATAGATCAGATGTTGGACCGCCTTGGTGGTAAGGGTTGGTATTTCTTTCTTGATGGATATTCGAGCTACAATCAGATCTCCATAGCTCCGGAAGACCAATAGAAGACCACCTGCACTTACCTTTATGGGACTTTCGCCTTCAAACGGATGCCATTTGGGTTGTGTAATGCTCCAGCGACCATGTCGATATTTTTTGATATGGTGGAGGACGCTATTGAGGTATTTATGGATGATTTTTCTGTGATAGGTGACTCATTCGATGTTTGTTTGGATCATTTGACCTAGGTACTTAAACGTTGTGAAGAGTGCAATCTTGTGCTCAATTGGGAAAAGTGCCATTTCATGGTGAAAGAGGGGATAGATCTGGGTCATCGGATTTATGAGAAGGGTATTGAGGTTAATAGAGCGAAAGTCGAGGTAATAGAAAATCTTCCACCACCTATCTCTGTTAAAGGTTTTAGAACTTTTCTTGGGCATGCATTATTTTATATGAGGTTTATCAAGGATTTCTCCAAAATTGCACACCCATTGTGCAATTTTCTTGGAAAGGAGTGTAAGTTTGATTTTGATGATGCTTGTCTGAGAGCATTTGGAAAGTTGAAGGCAAAGTTAGTTTCCGCACCGATCATTATTTCACCGAATTTGGGGCACCCGTTTGAGGTAATGTGTGATGCGAGTGGAGTGGCTCTTGGTGTGGTATTGGGACAGAGGTAAGAGGGCATGCATTATTTTATATGAGGTTTATCAAGGATTTCTCCAAAATTGCACACCCATTGTGCAATTTTCTTGGAAAGGAGTGTAAGTTTGATTTTGATGATGCTTGTCTGAGAGCATTTGGAAAGTTGAAGGCAAAGTTAGTTTCCGCACCGATCATTATTTCACCGAATTTGGGGCACCCGTTTGAGGTAATGTGTGATGCGAGTGGAGTGGCTCTTGGTGTGGTATTGGGACAGAGGTAAGAGGGCATGCATTATTTTATATGAGGTTTATCAAGGATTTCTCCAAAATTGCACACCCATTGTGCAATTTTCTTGGAAAGGAGTGTAAGTTTGATTTTGATGATGCTTGTCTGAGAGCATTTGGAAAGTTGAAGGCAAAGTTAGTTTCCGCACCGATCATTATTTCACCG
>JAJOOO010027886.1:0-14695 GCA_029582685.1 Solanum piurae
ATAAAAGTTGCTATAAATGTAACGTACCTCGCATCAGTTGATTCGATTCGATTTTATGTATTATCGATTTAATTTATTAGTTTTAGATTTTTAAATAAGCTAAATCAATAAAATAGTTTTATTGATTTTCGATTTACTGGTTTTGGTTCTTAACGGTTTGATTTTTGGTTTAACCGTTTAACCAATAAGAAAATAATTATAAAATAAATATATGACTTCTCCAACAATTTGACGCTACAAGACAATATATAATGTAACTTTACAAACGTTCATAAAATTGAAACAGTAATAACTAACATGAAAAAAATTATACAAGTGTTACACAAAGAGAAATTAAAAGGAATAGTGTTCTTACTTTAGATTTTTACGTTTTGTATAATGTGAAGTTGTGAACTCAAACTCAACGTGAAGTGTGAATTGAAGTCTAAAGGGTAAAATCAATAATTAGTAAGGTACTGAGATTAATATATAATATTTATGTAGGAATAAAGTAGCAAATTACTACAGCCTTAATGAGTTATCGGCTTACCCAATATTAAAAAACCAAAATTGAATCAATAACCCGATATTTTTTTATAAACCATTAAAAATCCGTTAACCTAATAGCAATAAATCAATAGCATTTTTTCGATCGATTTATCAATCCGTTCAATTTTTGCACACTCTTACGTTCAATTAATGAAAATTTTATATTATCTAAAATAAAATAAATCCACCACCCCACTCCAGCCAAAAATAGACATCATAAGCATACATAATTAACCAAAAAAGAACACATTTTAAATTGGATTACTACAATTTGTTTTTATATTATTGGAAATGTGAAGTGAAGTGATTATGTTCATCCGAAAAGTGTCTAATTATGGTTTAATTGGTCAAAGAGTAGGCGGGCTAGTAGATTTTATTACTATTATTAGAATAAGGTCACTCTATTATAAAACTCAAAAAAAGAAAAGCTTGATTATGATATAATATAGTGATTGACGCTTAAATTCCAAACGATTCAATTAATTTCTCCATGGAAAAATTGAAGTGTGAAGGTGAGGGGTTTAATTATTATTTTTGTTCATAGTGTAAATGAGTCATAATAATAAAAGAATCATTTAGTCATTTTGCCTTCGAAAAAAGGTCAAAAATATCCTCGAACTATTCGAAATAGCTTATATATACCATTTAATTATGTTTGGGATCAAAACTACCCTTGCCATCTATGTCTTGGACCAAAAATACCCTTAAAACGTTATCTTTGCAATTAGAGCTGACATGGCAGTCCAGTCCAACATGGAAAAAACACCATCCTCTCAATAATGTTGTTCTTCATGTTCATCCCTATCTCAAAAAGAAAATTAAATATAATTCTTCCATTGTTCTTGTTTGAGTTGTTGTTCGGACTTTAGAAATCCAATTTCAAAGTGTGCTGAAGTTTGTTTGAAATTGTAATTGCGTGTTGAAGAATCGAGTTCATTGCTTGGGTTTTGGGGTCATAGATTCACAAAATCAATTTTTAGATTTTCAAGCTTTTTAGAACTCTTTCATATATATTTTTGGGATTTCAACTCAAATCTTCAAATATCAATCTTCAAACTAAGAAATCAGTTGTTAAATGTCAATTTCCAACTTCAATTGCAATATCCAAGCAATTTTTAGTAACATTCAATTAAATCTCTTCAAATTTTTGCACTTCAAAAACCAACAAAAGCTAAAAATTTCTCACCAACAAGCTTTCAAATGAGTAGCTATTTTCGAGTTTCAACACAAAAAGAATGACTTCAAGAGTTTTTCAACATATGTCAACCTTGCGAATTAATTTTCAGCCTCAGATTCGATGACATCAAAACCCAAACAATGAACTCGATTATTCAACACACAACTACTATCTCAAACGAACTTCAGCGTACTTCGAAATTGAAATTTCAAAGTCCAAACAATAACTCAAACAAGAACAATGAAAGAACTATGTTTGATATTTTTTTATGTGGAAGAAGGGGGGGATTCTTGAACGCGGAAAAGGGTCCAATGAATTCGAAAGAATTGAACGAGGAGCCATATGAGGTGAAAATCTCATGTACGGTTCTGAAGAGTGGCAGTAAGGGTGACTTGTCTGTCAACTTTTCCACTATCGCCTCAAAAAAACCAAACTCTGTCTTACGTAAAGTTGTCAGAGTACGATTAACCTCTGAATTTGAAATCATTGCTTATATACCCGGTATTGGCCATAATTCACAAGAACATTCTGTAGAACAAGGAAGAAAACATAATTGAGAGGAAGGGATGTTTTGCCATGTTGGACTGCCTAGGTGTACTGCCATGTCAGGACATATGGCAAATATAACGTTTTAAGGATATTTGTGGTCCAAAACATAGACAGCAAGGGTAGTTTTGATTCCAAACATAAATAAAGGATATATATGAGCTATTTCGAGGATAATTTTGACCCTTTTCCATTTTGCCTTTTGATCAATGTGTGTACAAATAAAATAACAAAAGATTTAGCACACCCAATAAATACATTTTAAGAAATATCCAAAAGATTATAGAATCCTCATAAAATATGAATATGGCACTATAAATTCGATCCTAATTTAAACATCATTTTAACTATTGTTCCTTTAAATTACAACAGGTTATTTAAGGTGGATTGACAGCTACTTACTAATTTAACTCAGAAGAAAAAAGATAGTAACAAAGTCTAAATATGTATCATGTCAAATTGTCAATTGTCAAAATACAAATGAGATAAATGACGGTGGGTGGGGTGCACTGACAGATCTACGATTTTAAGGTTTCGATATACATAAACCAATACTCGTTTAGTTAAACTAATAAATTATTGACAAGATTAATTTCATATTTTTGCATACATTTCAAATCTTAAAGTTGCTGTAAGAGAAACTCATTGCTGCTATCTCAAGTAAAAATGAAATACAAAGACACCACTTACCAATACAAGAGAGTTGCATATTTTTCCTTGTTTATAGAAAAACATATACTATACTATAACCAGATATATATTTATTATATACATAATTAGTTCTAATCTAATGAACATCAGTACATGCAACTTCCACAAAGCCAAGGTCTGTTTGGCTTATCTAGAAGAGGTTTCCCAGTAGGCAATAGAAGAAACCCACAACGAGATCAGTATCTCCGACTTAGCACTAACTTCCACAGGATAAACAGTCCTCGCGGTTTGTCAAAGAGCACACCATCTGAGCCATTTTAGTTTCTTCGTCAACAGCAGTCTTTGGCTTTTCCTGCAAATTGAAATCCCCATGTGCAGTTTGTAAGAATGAACAAAATAATATGATGATGAGTACTCATAATTATAATGTTACTACTTACTACCTTCAGCATGGAAGTGTCAACTGTGAACTTGATTGCATCAGCTGCAGCACGTGATCGTAGATAGTACATTCCAGTTTTCAAACCCTACAATAACAAGAAAGATGAAACTGAGCCTCTAAATTGACCTGTGAAGATGGAACCTATAAAGATCAGTTCATGCTGTTCTAGGATGACAACTAGCTTCACTAGACACTAAAAGATCTCTTTAAATGGATGTTTGTACTAAACTATTGAGTAACAATACACCAGACCATTTCTTAGTGCGTATGCACACTTCAAAAGATCAACAAAACTTATAACATGAAATTGAAGCGTACCCTGGACCAAGCATGAAAATGAAGGGACGTGAGCTTTCCAAAATTGGGTTGATCCATATGGATGTTGAGGCTTTGACTCTGATCTATGTAGCAACCACGGTCTACAGCCATATCAACCAGGGTCCGTTGCTTGATCTCCCAAACAGTCCTGAAGTCAGTGAACAGTATTAGAATGTAAGTGGAAATAAAGTGAACACAAAAACTGAACAAGTAATTAGTGAAAGTTCATACTTATAAATAACTTTAAGATCATCTGGAATTTCAGGGATTTTCTGCACAGAACCATCATCATATATTATCCTATTCTTAACAGCAGGTGACCAGAGCCCCATCTCGGTTAGGTCATGCAGAAGATGTTTGTTCACCACAACAAATTCACCACTGGAGAACAAAAATAAACCATGTATAAATCATATCCAACAAGTATGATAAAAATCAGCAGCAGCTGCAGGATCTGGCAGCAGGTGTTACCTCAGAACCCTTCGGCTGTAGATATTAGATGTATATGGCTCAAAGCATTCATTATTTCCAAGAATTTGGCTGGTTGAAGCAGTTGGCATTGGAGCTACAAGAAGTGAATTTCTTACACCATTATTTGCAATCATTTCACGAAGAGTATGCCAATCCCATTTATCTGATGGTGTTATTCCCCACATGTCTGGCTGGAGAATACCCTGAACAGCATAATATTATTTAGTGGAAATACAACGTGAATCAATAATACTTGATCAAAATAAAATCTAGCAGTTATTTCATGTTCTACAGTAGTGTGTATAATTTGTGTCTCAGCATTTTCAAATTCTCTTCAAACTTGTATCATATCTTCAAAGTTGAACTAGTAAGAAGACGCTAATTTATTTAGGTTAGTACACTTAGCAGTCTAACAACTATTTCGACTAAATCATGGATGACCGTCAATATGCACTGGAAAATCAAACATGCCATTCACATATTACCCATCAGTCAAATCTAGGAGCAAAATGATTTATACCTTGCTTACAGGACTTCCTGCATATGTCTCGTATGGGCCTTCCTTGGCAGCTAATTCAGAAGAAGCTTTTAATGCATGGTAGTATATTGTCTCAAATATGTCCTTGTTTAGCTGCTGAGCCTATACATAGACAAATTATAAGATCAGAACAATCTGCACAAATGTACAGCTTGGAAAGATGATTAAACAAAACTTACCTCCTGGGAATCAAATGCCATGCCAAGCAAAATGAATGTGTCTGCAAGTCCCTGGACTCCAAGTCCAATAGGCCTATGTCGTAAGTTGGACCTTTTTGCAGTTTCAACAGGGTAGTAATTGACATCAATAATTTTGTTCAGGTTTGAAGCGACTAATGCAGTAACCTGTCTCCCATGGCAAACAAAGCAAAATTAAGAATAATGTCAAGAAAAACATGTTCAAAAAAGTTGATACTTAGAACAAAACAAACCTCTGCCAATTTATCAAAATCAAAGTATCGATTTTTAGAACCTCTACTCCCCACAAGCTTAGATGGTTGTGATTCACCTGGGACCCCCTGAAAGATATAAAGGCAACACTACACTAAGAGGCAAGGAGAAAGTAGGACAAGTAAGTTAAGTATATACCAATATTAACTACCTTCTCTCTAACATATCTTGGTAGAGCAATTGAAGCAAGATTGCAAACAGCAGTTTCAGTTGGACTTGTGTACTCAATAATCTCTGTACACAAGTTAGAAGACTTGATAGTGCCAAGATTCTGCTGGTTGCTTTTTCTATTGCAAGAATCCTACAATAACAAACAGAATATTGGTAGAGTAAAATTAAGTGCATCCCGACAAACAATGAGAAGCATAACAGAATCATATGAAACTCACCTTGTACAACATGTAAGGGGTCCCAGTTTCTATCTGGGACTTTAAGATCTCAAACCAGAGATTTTGTGCCTGAACGACCTTCTTTGCCTTTCCCTGAGTTGACAAAAGAATATTGTTTATGATCAATGCTGAATGATCTTTAATATACCATATAAATGGTGTGCAATTAACCTCAGTAGAACACTTGTTTTTACCTCTTTTTCATATTTTGTGTATAGCTTCTCAAAATCTTCACCCCAGCAATCTGCCAATCCAGGAGCCTCACATGGACAAAACAAAGACCATACTCCATTGCTTTGGACTCTTTGCATAAAAAGATCTGGTACCCAAAGAGCATAGAAAAGATCCCGTGCCCGATTCTCTTCCTGAAGAAATGGAAACATCATCCATGTCTTGTCAAATTGTTGAGTACAGACAAGCTTTGCCATATGAAAAGAGTACAGCAATCTAGTGCAGTGGCAGAGAGCAAGTGCAGGCCCAATGGACAATATATTATACAATTGATGATAAAAAGAGTACTATACCTTCCCATGGTTCTTCCTTAAATCCAGAAATTCAAATATATCAGCATGCCAAGGCTCAAGGTAGACAGCAAACGCACCTAAACACAGCATTACAGCGTGAGAAAAGTGAAGGTAGTCCCTACCCCCTAAACTTCTAGAATTATCTAAACAAGCACAGAAATGAGGCCACACCCTTTCTTTTGCCACCCCCTTGATCAACATATCTGGCAGTATCATTAAACACACGCAGCATAGGAACAATCCCATTTGATGTTCCGTTTGTTCCACGAATATAACTCCCAGTAGCACGTATGTTGTGCACAGATACGCCAATTCCCCCAGCTGATTTGCTAATAACAGCACATTCCTTAAGAGTATCATATATGCCCTCAATACTATCATCTTTCATGCATATCAGGAAGCAGCTACTTAACTGCAGGCCCCAAAAGAATACGATGTAAAATCAGGGAACATTTTACCAAAAGATGCCAATGAACAGGAGGACAGTGTTGGGTAAGAAACAATTATTTTTAAAACATATTGGACAAATCAATGATGACTTAGTTGAATCATCAAATCAAGAAAAAAAAACACAGTATTAAAAGAATGTTGACCTACTTGAGGTCTTGGAGTGCCAGCATTAAATAGTGTTGGAGATGCATGAGTGAACCAGCGCTGAGACATCAAATGATATGTCTTGATGACAGATTCAATATCCTCTTTGTGGATTCCAACAGATACTCTCATCAGCATGTGTTGTGGCCTTTCTACAATCTTTCCCTGAATCTTTAAGAGGTAAGACCTTTCAAGGGTTTTGAAACCAAAGTAATCATAGTCAAAGTCTCTGTCGTATATGATCTCACTGTCCAGACGAGCAGCATTCTGAGAGAAAAAAGGCAAGCTGTTAATAAGTATCTCTACAGGAAACTATGAACAAGCTCTTGATTAACCCAAAGGCCAAAAACTTTAAACTTGATCTTGATTAAGAAAAAAATAGCTAAGATCCAACACATAACCATTAAAGGAATATTCCAAATGGCAGTGATACCTTCATGATTATCTCATAAACTTCATCAGAAACCAGTGGTGCCTTCAATCCAGATCTCTCACTGACATGGTAGTACATGTCCTTAATCCTATGATATTCCATTATTACAACCAGAACTTTGTTATTGTTGATCATTACACCGACAATTTATTTTATATGAAAAATAAAAGTAAATGGAAGACTAATGACCAATGTTGATTCAAATCACTTACGTCTCGGAAAATGATTTCTTGGTGTTCTTGTGCAGGTTAGACACAGCAATCCTTGCAGCCAGCTGCACCAAGAGTTTTGACAAATTACAGATTAATTAACACATTCATCATAAAAAAATACTTTTTCCTACCATGCATCTTAGAAGTTTCAATATATCTACCTTATAACAGTGGAGGAGTTAATAGAAACTGTTTTTGTCTGCATGTTTCTCATTTTAAGTCAGTCATCTCATATCTTTATTCTACTTTTTAATGTGTACCGAGTTTTTTTTATAGGAATTATCCTTAGAACTTCACTATAAAAAGCATAAAACCCGTCAAAGAGTCTAATTCATGTTTATTTGTTATTTGATTACATAAATCACCTCAAGATTTTAGTCTAGCTCAATTATTCAAACATGATCCCAAACCAACCTATTTTAAGAAAGCATATGCATGCAAAAGCATGGTTGACCATTACAAAACTGTGGGGAACACTGAAACAGAAAGGAAAACAATGGGGGATTAAACTGAAAAAATGAACAACAGAAATATGCAAAGAGCAAAACAGATCAATAATATCAATTCCATAACAATGTTTAAATTCAACATATCATGACTGAAAATGAAAGCCAAAACCTGAACTTTAGAAGAATAAAAACACAAATTCCAACAAACAACAAAATTAAAGTGATGTTAATAAATTTATTCAGCTTTAGCAAACCACAAGCAAAAAATGAACCCAGATTTCAATTTCCAAACCAACATTCTGCTTTCAAATATAAACACAACCACTGAAGCTGTAGAGTCTCTACAGCTATTTAAAGTTATCAAACGTTTGCACCGTAAACAATTAAAGAAAAACAAATGAATCCAGACGCACAAAATTTCTCAAACTTGAACAAATGCTACAATTCAGCAGCATTACTAAAGATCAACACAATCAAAACGAACCCAGAAGCAATTACAATTATTTTTTTTAAAACACAAATTAACAGACCCATAACTTGCGACACGGAACATAGATCCATGAGTTTAAAAAACGCTAAATTTCAGCAGCATTTCTAAACATCAACACAATCAAAACCAACCCAGAAGCAATTATGAAAAAAAAAAAAACACAGATAAAACCAGACCCGTAACTTTCAAAACAGATCACAAATTTAAGTGTAAAAAATCATTAAAATTACAGTAATATGAACCCATAACTTAAAAAATACAACCGGTTCATCGCTAAAAACCTTAATATTGAACCCACATAGTTCAAATCCTAAATCCACCTCCAAACAAAAACATCATAAGCATGCCAAACCAAATAATTCAAAATCGAGTAACTCACACAGGCATAATCAGGATGATTAGCAGTCATAGCAGCAGCAGTTTCCGCAGCCAATTCATCAAGCTGACTCGTAGTTACACCCTTGTAAACACCAGCACAAACCTTCTGAGAAACAAGAACCGGATCACAATGATCAGTACTTAGCCCATAACTCAATTTCTTAAGCCTAGCAGTAATTTTATCAAAGTGAACAGTTTCCTGACGCCCATCTCTCTTCACCACATACATCTTTTCAACAAATCTCTTTGAGGAATTTCGTCGAACACTAGATGAAATGAATATGCTTTTTTGGCCTCTTTGTGAAGTGATTATATAGGATAATTAAGAATTTAAATATGTTTGGCGCAAATTAGGGTTTTGAGTTTTGGGGATTTTCGAAAAATTCCCGCCAATTAGGAAGAGCGAAGGATGAAGATAATATGGAGGGAGGAAAGAGTATAGAACAAGCTGCACGTGGGACCCACCTGCTTAACCGGTTATTTTGAAATTAATTATCCCACTAACTAAGTGATAAGTTATTTTTCGATTTTATCTCAACTAAAACTAAGCTACCTTTATTATAAAATTAATCTCGAAACTAATTATACTTAAATCTCTTATACCAAACAAACCCTGAAAACCATGTGAATGGTTTGTAAATATTGGATAATTGGTGGGAGAAAAAAAATTGTAATTACTCTGTCTTTTGAATTTTAATTGTCATGTTGCGTTTTTTGAAAATCTATTTGATTAATTTTTAAAGTTAAATTAGATTATATTAATTCGATATTTTAGAAAAAAGATTAGATATTCAAAAACAATAGAAAAAGTACTATAAATTTCATTTTTTTTATATCAATATAATGAAAAAATATATTGTAAAATGTTAGTCAAAGTTGTTATTTTTTATTTTAAAAAAGGAAACTATGACAATTAAAAGTGGACGGAGGCAATAATTAGTTGTGTAAATTAAATTTTTTTTCTTGTTTTTCTTTTGGAAACGTGTGTTTTACCAAATTTGTAATTTTTCTTTCGTCTAATGCATAGATAGACACTTTAATTTGGCGTCAACAAACAAGTATATGTTTCAACTTTGAAAATGCACATTTAGACATTCAACTCGTTCTCATTGTCTCATGGAGATCCAACTCTTACGAAACACATAAATTTTAGAGTGTCTGGATGATCATTTTATAAATAAAAGTGTTCAATTGAAATGAATTGATCTATCTAAATTTGCATCCTCTAAGTTAAGGTGATCAGATGTTAGTTAAAGTTGAAATTAAAAAGTTTATCTCGATATATTATGCGTTTACTTTTGGCAAAGAGATGTTCTTTTAATTTTTGCTACCAAATTTTGAATAGCTCTTTTTGCTTTATTGAAAAAAATAAATATTATAGGCTGAGTTATAGTTCAAGAAGTTTATAAGTAAATGCAAAATCTAACAAAGAATTTGAAAAACTCAATTTTAAATAGAAAACTAGTAATCTATATATTAATATAAAGCTGGATATAGAAACGGTGACGTGGCACCTCTCTATGGCCAGCTTTTGGATTTATATTTATTCTCATTTTTTTGCCATTTTCCTGATTTTTAATTACATTTTTGGTTGATTTCTTCTATTAATTAATTAAAGGACTATTAATAAAAACTTCATAACACCCAATTATAAATATGGAATTCCAGAAAATGTCCAAATGAATGCAGCCCACGTTGAGGCACTTTAATACCAATGTAAACCCCTTTACTGTACAAATGTAATTAGGCACTATTAATGTACTTAATATTCATTTACTTATAATTATACTCAAATTCGTTGGACTTCTCTTACGTTATGTTACTATTTTTTTATTACTATAAATACTAAAGAAAATTATTTCTAGTCTTTCATTTCATAGCTTTCATTAGTGTTAATTTGCTCTTTTTTCATTTGAAACTCTTTTTTCAGAAAAAAAGAAAGAAAGAAGTTTGTCCTTTGTTTTGATTTTGGCACAATTATTGATTTTACGTACTATTCTGATGAATTTTTTTGTTATTAAGAAATAACGAAGAATTGACATATGGCTTTATTGGTGAAAAGTATTTGTTTAAATTCAAGCTTTAAAAAATAGTCATTATCAACAATATATCAAATTTTGTTACACTTATTATTTGTTACAAGTTTGTACATAATTATAAATGTAGATTTATTATCTTTTATGGGTTAAATTTTCTATTGTAATTTCAAGAATAATTATATTAATTTCATATTGAATTTTGGTTGATTTTGTACATGTTCCCAAAATAAATCACATCCTCATAAACTGTGGGTATTTCTTTCATCTGCAAATATATATAAGAAAAGTGATGTAACACCTTTTTTTTTTTGCCTAAAACATTTATTGATCCTTTATTTATTATTATTTTTAATTATTTTGTTTTAAAAATTCATCTTCATTCTCCGTAGTTTTTATTCTTAATTAATTAATAATATATAATTCACATCAAATTACTTTAATTATAAAAAAAAATATCAACTAATTAATTTAATAAATTAAATATTTCTTTGATAGGAGTCAATCCACAAGAAAATTCTTCTCCATAAGTTTGCTCATCTTTGTGCAACAACTCCTAAAGAAGAAGTGAAAAGTTGTTCCTTAGCATCAATCCAAGGAAGATTTTTAATGTGCATCAATTTTAAAAAAATAAAAATAATCACTAATAATTTCTTCCTCTGCCTCTTGATATTCTATCTTTCCCCTAAATAATTATTTATTTTGTTTAGATAGATGTTATTAGAGATGTTATGTTATGAACTATATGCAAGAACAGAAACGTCGAAACAAAATGTCTACAAAATTAATTAAAACTATCATTTATTTTCATTACTTTTACATTTTAGAAGTTTGATTTTCTCTTGAAAGACAATTTTCTTTAATTCATATACCACTTCTTAATATTATATGTGACTTGAAATTTAATTGGAATGTTTTTATTTGTATGATAGTCATTAATAGCTATAAATACAAATTATGAGATTTTAGTTGTTTTAACTTTATCCTTACTTAGTACTCCTAAAAGTTCTTAATCAAAAGTTCAAAAAATAATAATATCTAAATTCATTAAGTATTTCATAATTTAATTAATATGGTAACTTCTCATTCCACATGTTAACTGGTAATTAGGGTATATTTACATTTTCAATATTCTAATTTCTTTTCTTTTTTTTACATCTTAAAATCATATTAGATTGTTTATAGAAGATTAAATAAAGTTAGAGCCTCTTTGGTATTACTGCTAAAAACTGCTTATTTCTAGAAGTACTTTTTTTAAATGACTTTTTAAAAAGTGCTTTTGAAAAAAAAATTGTGTTTGACTAATTCATTTGAAAAATGGTTTTGATAAGCAAATCGTGTTTCACTAATCTTTTTTAAAAAGTTCCTTTGAGAGTCAAATTACGAAAAATGGCAAGTATCAATGTACTTTTAATATTAAGATTATTTTATAGAGAGAAACTATTTTAAATATTTATTAGAAATTTTTAATTAAAATTTTTCTTAATTAAATTAAAATATACATATTTTCAATCAATAGTATACATAAATAAGTTAATTAAATAATAACATGATGACTTAAATATAATTCAAAATTTCAAGAAAAATAAATTTAAAAACCATTTCACAAATTAAACCACTTTATATGAAAAATTCACCGCAAAAATAAAATAAAGTCCTTCATAGTTTTAATCCTACAAAAATGTTGTTGTTACATTTAATTCTGATTCTGTAAAATAAAACGTAAAATAATAAAAAGCAATTTTAAGAATTTGTCAAGCATTGATTTTTATTTTTTAAAAAGTGTTTTTCACCAAAAAACACTTTTGGCCTCCCAACAGTCATACCAAACATGCTCTTAGATTGTCTCTTAGATATATACATGACCAAATTTCTTCATCACTTTTTTCCCGATACATTATTTAACTTATTATTATACATTAATTTGAATAAATAATTTCATATACGGTGTTAATGTCTCACATATATTTATTCAATAAAAGATATATATTAGCAAAATCATGAAGAGGCGTTTCATTATAATTATTGTCTTTTAATAAAATTATATTATTAATTAATACTAATTCATATATTATATTTTTTTTAAACCGCGCATAGCGCGGACAAGTACACTAGTAATTAATAAGAGTAAAAATGGAAAACTATGTTCAATTTATGTCTTAATCTACTTTTTTTAAAGGATGTGAAACATCTCAAAAATTCAATTAATATGGAATGGAGGGAGTAATAAATTTAAAATATTCAAAAGATATATATAAAAAAATTAATTCAAGAAAAACTTGATTGGCACTTGAAACTCCAATGATGCCACATAAATTGGGATACAAGGAATAGAAGACAAGTGAAATTCAAGATAGTGAGATAATTTCTTTTATCTCCTCCTTACTTTGGTGGGTATCAGAAGAGGTAGAAGTAAGTCGAATAAAATATCGAGGAGGGGTGATTAGACAAACATGATATACGTACAACTTATCGAGGAAATGATCTTAGATAGAAAAATATAAAAGTTTGAGAATTAGAGTAGAAAGTTAGTAAGTAGTCGAGCATACTCTAGCTTCCTTATCAATATTATTATTATTATTATTATTACTCTCATTCTATTTTATTCTTTGGTTTTCGTATTACACGTTGTCTCCTTGACTTCGGTTACTTATCATATTATATTATTTGTTGTTGCTATGATTTTCTTCTTTGTTATCATATTTGCTTTACATACTTAATATTTATCATATTTTTCTTGAGCCAAAGGTTTATCAGAAACAGTTTCCCAACCTTTTCAAGATAGATATAGGACCAAGACGGCATGTATATCACCCTCTCCAAACCCCACTTATGAAATTGTTGCAGCAGCTTTATTAGTACTACTTTTTTTCCCCCACACAATAGAACAAGGACTCAGAAGTCAGCACTACTTACATTCCCAAAACTTTCTTAATATATCACTGTAAAAAAAGGAATAATGTACATGTAAAATGATGTTTACAACTTTTCCACAGGGAAACCTGTAACAGGTTTTAATTCTGATGCCAAAGAACGAAGTTGGTCTATTTCTTGTTGGGTTAGTCTCCAACCCAATGCACCACCAAATTCTTCAGCCTGCTCTGCATTTTTGGCTCCTGGGATGGGAACAACATTCTCCTGTGCAATCAACCAATTCAGGACCACCTGTCAAACAAAACAACAAATATGATCACTGCAAAATAATAGCTTCCATTCATTGAAAATCATTACTATTTGGGGTGTGTTTGGTATTTTTCTGAAAAACAAGTATATTTATATTATTTATTTATTTATTTTTGTGTTCGGTGCGTAAGCAATTTCTTTCTGTTTTCTTATGACTTGTTATATTTTCTTCTTTGTATCTGGAATTGCTGCATTTTGAGCTGAGGCCTTTTGGAAACAATCTACTTATCTCCACGAGGTAATGGTAAGGTCTACGTACATTCTACCCTCCCCAAACCAGGGGCAGAGCTACAGCCATCCAAGGGTTGTCAGTTGAACACCCTTCCCCGGAAAATTACATCATATATAGAGGTCAAATTCTGGATTTAAGTGATAAATAATTAATGTTGAACAACCTTGACATAAACTCCTTTGTGGCGCAGTGCTTAAGCATGTTAATTTCCACCCCAGGTGCGCTGGTTCGAATCCCAACATTTTTAGTTTTATTTTGAGAGCAGAACACAATCCTCAAGTTTCTTCATTATTTTAATATTATAATTTTAATAATATAGAGTAACATATATGAATACATTATTTTAATTTTGAATATTTAGATATCATGTATTTCTAATTTTTATCTAGGATATAATGCACTTTCGAATGGTGAAAACAAAAAAGCCAATATTTTACTTTAAAAATTTGTGTTTATATATGTTAACAACTTTAAACCCAAAGCTAAAATCAATACATGCGTTTTATCTTCTTCTTTTTTTAAGATTTTTTTTTTCTACTGGTGTGATTTATGTTTCATAAAGCTAGACGCATTTGTTCTATCAATATTTCACTTTAAAAACAATAATCATATATTTTTATCATATAAAATCAATGCATCAAAAAGAAAAAAAAAC
>JAJOOO010027887.1:0-26451 GCA_029582685.1 Solanum piurae
ATATTTTATTACAATAAGTTAAATTGTGTACTAATAATGTAAATTTAGTATTGCTCAAATACACAAGTTAATGATTTGTATTATTATATTGTTATTATAATAATTAAATATATTATTAAGTGCATTATATAATTTATGAGTTATTTTTAATTATAAAATTATTACATTTTAAATCATTCGCGCAATGCGCGGGCACGTATACTAGTACTTTATAAGAGGAGAAAAGTTTTATTCTTTGAAGTTAAAACCTATATTTATAAGATTTGTTGAAATTCCATCGAGCATCACCAAATGCCAAACTACTATTGCTTGGAGATAATTGTGGCAGTTTTAACCCGATATTTTCAAAGTTGATAATTTTATGTTTTTAATTCATCAATTAGTAGAAATTATTTTTATATATATTTTTTACAATTTATCGATAAATATCCTTATTTCTAAAAATATTAGGATTTTTATCTATTCGTTTTGATTAATTTTATTACCACTATTCTTGTCACAGTGTGTAGTATATAAATAAAACGTTAGTTTCATTAAATTATTATTTTTATTTGAATCACATATTTACATGACATTAATAACATTCTATATAACTTATTTATATTTATTATTTTTAGCGAAGTCTCTAAATACATTCAAATGCACATAAAGTAATGAAAACAAAGAGAAATTAATTTAGGAAGCCCATGATTTTGTAAGTAGGGTGACTTTGTTGCCTTTATAACACTCTTCTTCTCTCCAAATTAAAGTGGCGGATGAATTTTAGGTTTTCATCTTTTTCTCCTTCCTTTCAGCTGCCGTCGGACCGCTGCCCACCACCACTAGACTCCATTCGGTAATCTACAAATGGATCCAAAGTTTCACCACATGTCCCTCTAACATTCTGCATGAATTCACAAATTATCATTTTCTATGATTCTTAGCCAAGCTCCATAGATCTGAGAAAAATCAAACACCAAAATCACTTTGTTTTTTTAATTGGTAATGTTCAGGTCATCTTCATACCACACAACTTACATAGGCATGTAGGTCTCTTGAATATCTATTATTTGATATAAATTTCATGCCGAATTTCTAGTGAGAAGTTTCTCAGCAAACTTATCGCCGCTCATTGCCACCAGTCATCCAGCTGTCTACCTCAAAATGGCCCCAAAATTTACCACTTCTTCCCCTCACCATCCTCTACATGAACCCACAAATAATTTCTTTTTATTCTTAACCAAACTCCATAGATCTAAGAAAAAAAAACATCAACTGCCACTTTCTTTCTAAAATTCAAAAGTTTAAGTGATTTTCATCCCACACAACTTACATAGGTATGTAGATCTCTTCAAGATCTATCGATTGATACAAATTTCATGCTAAAACGCCAACAAAAAATGTTTTGATGAACTATCTCGGTAAAATCAGTAACGACATCAAACTACCACAACTCCAGAGACCCAACCAACATCCTCTTCCCCTATCCCCCAACTAAAGTTTTTTTTTTTGTTATAGGTCAAAATTTCGGTGATGTACACTATTGAAATTTGAATAGAGAGTCAGAGATCCGACGATTACATGAAAAAATAACTTTACCTACAAACTTTTTCTCCAGCGCAATTTTGTTAGTATATCTGATTTGTTTCACCTTTTATTTTTTATTGATATTTCATGTCTTGTATGGTAGATGATTTTTTTATTTACCATGGTTGTATTTTTTTTATAGCATATCTAGATTTTCTTTATATTTTTATGGTATTGTTTTTGCAATTTTTGGCTAATTTTTTATTTTAATTTGATTTTGTTACTTTGTTATTTTCTATCATTTTTCTATTTATTAAATGTTTGTTATTTAATTGCTATTTTATATTGCTTATTGTTCATTGTTTTAGATGTGTTCAACATTAATCATTTACTACCTAATACATTGTTGACGAATTTTTTGTTGCTGGAACTTGTTATTTGCTTGTGGAACTTTGATCCATCACTCCTTAGACCACTATCGTTCGTTGACCATTATTTGAAATTGTGACATTGTGTTTCTAATGTGATTAAAAATAATTATAGATAGCTTATTATTGATAATAATGATTCATTTGATTCTTTTACTATAATATTGAATGAATATTTTGTCAATGGCTGATAACGATTTTTTTTTTGGAATTTTAAGACCTCACTCAGATATACATAAAACGAGTTTTATTTTTACTTATTTATTATTATTATTATTATTATTATTAGTATTATTTCTGTTGATTCATAGTAATTCAGTTGTAATACTTTGCTTAAGTGTTTATTACAAGTATCTAGAATTGTTTTCCATTGAAGATATTCGGAAAAAAAGTTTGAATACTTTTTGAATGTTTTATCAATCATTATCTATATTATTGACAATCGGTAAATATTTCACCATATTTCACGTTTAAATTTTACTATATTATTTATATATACATATTTCATGTTAGTATAATTGTGAAATTAATTTTTATCTCCTCCTCATTTAAAAAAATCAGTTCAGTCGGGATCCACAATTGTGGATTCTCAAGGGTGCTAATCCCTTTCCTTCATGATCATATGAACCTTACCTAGAATCTAATTGATTCCGTATATTAATATTTATTTATTAATTAATTAACATGTTTCCTATTTTTCCTAAAATAGGTGGTGACTCTAAAATTTTAAATTATTTAAATAAATTAGTTGATTTTTAGTCCAACTATGTTGCAAGTTATTTCATAATATTAGGGATATAACAATAATTCATGCTAGGTGATTCTCTATGGGATGGTATCTTGTTATTCAAACATTCCTACGGTATGTCAAGAAAGGCTTTTTGCACAAGCATATGTTTAATCTTCTAAGGCTAATCGAAGTTTCAGGAATAGTTTTCTTCGTAATTAAGCCTTTTGGGTCTTGGTTCAACTAATCTAAAACTAATATATTTAATTCTTATTGCTTTTCCTTCATTCAGTTGCATGCATTGTATTAATTTTTATGGGTTTAATAAGCCTAAATTCTAACACTTAAATGTTGTCATAAATTTGAAATAAATAAGCTACACTCAAGTGCTGACATGTTTCATTTTTAAGACCTAACGTAGGCAATTGCTCTGCCAAGACATGCTAACTAAGCACTGCAGAAATGATGTTGAGTTCATCATTGTTTGCTTCTTGCCTTATAGTGAGAGGATTTTGCTTCGTTTAAAGATTTAATGAGGTACATATGTTCAAAAGATTGTGCTAGGGTTGCAAAATTTGGTGATGGAACCTTCTTGTTCTTTGTGCAACTAAATGCTTTAAGAAGGTTCTAAAAGTAGTTCGTCCGTAATAGCTTTATGGTGTGATTTTAAAGTTTTGGACTAACACTTTTCAAAATCGTCATAAGCAAGTTAGAAGGTGGCACTAAGAATAAGGTGGTTCCATAACAACATTTTGCATCCCTAGCACAATCTTTTGAACCCAGGTACCTCATAAACAATGTATACGGAGCAAAACCCTCTTCACTATAAGCCAAGAAGTAAACAGTGTTGAACCGAACATCATTTGCACAATGTTTAGTTAGCATGTCTAGGTAAAGAATTGACTACATTAGGTCTTAAAAAGAAACATGTCAGCATTTGGTGTAGCCTATTTATCTCAATTTGTGGCAGCATTTAAATGTCACGATTTAAGCATATTGCACCTATTAAAAGTAATATGGTGATTTAAACTGAATGAATAAAAAAGAGTAGTAGTAATATAAATTAGTTACAAATTAGTTGAATCAAGACCCACAAATCTTAATTAAGAATACGGCTAATCCTAAAACTTCAATTAGCCATAAAAATATCCAATCTATGATTGTGCTAACAACCTTTCTTGACATAATTTAGGAATGAGTTTTATAACAACATGTTGCAACTCCACCGATCATCACCTTGTTGGAATTATATTCAAGAAGATGTATTTTGGAAGTTTTTCATGCTCAATGGAATTGCAACAATTCAGAGTAATTAAATGCTTTCTTCTAGGAAGAAGAAAAATCCTTCCTATCACGTGTTGTTATTTTTCTTGTTTAATCGTTAGCTTCGTATTCTTATTGCATTGCTATTGTGTACCAAATAAACTATCTCATCTTTACTTACATTAAAGTTTGCAGCGACGATTAATTTTGAATCAACCAAATGAGACAAAGAGTAGTTATGTGTAATTATGATTTATATACATCACAAATTATTACTTTTGTATAGGTATACACCACAAAATTGATAAGGATCTACTATAGCCACATCTTATGGAAGGAATATGTATATCGAGTTTCTATACAACTTTTATAAAACACTATTCTCATTGGAAAACAAAGTCTTGATATGTAGGCAACTGTAAAAATGTAGAAACTAGAATTTTTTAAGAAAGAAGAAAAAAATATTAAGACATGAAACATTTTACAATCATGGCGTCGACATTCACATTATGTGTTTTGATATATTAAAAAATATTTTAAATTTGAACACTTCAGATATTATGTGAATTTGACTTCTTTTGCTTTCTTTTGTCCTCATTTTGTACTTAGGATCTCATAGATGAAATTCAAACAGATTAGAATCAGAAATGGACATAAACAATCATTGAGGACATAATTTGGTGAACTAGAAACCTAATATGAGTTTGAAATCTCTGACTCATCACGAACTTTTTTGGAGAATTCCAAGATTTTGTTCGATGCAATTTGATATAGCGGGTGTCATGTTGCTATTGTGGTGGAATTAACTCCTCCCATAGTTGGTTTTCATGCTATGGAGGAGCCTCTATAGTGGGTTAGGCAGCTATAGCGGGGTTAAATCATGGTTTATGCTAAAATTCCCCTAAACTCATTCTATAAAGCTCATTTTTTGAAGAGGAAGGACAACCTAGGGTGATTTTCTTCACTTTTCTACTAAATTCTTCAGTAAAGATAACTAATTCATTCCCCTACCTTATTATTATGATTCCTAGGCCTTAGAATCCTTGTTGGGTGACCTTAGAGAGAGTTTGACTTGAATTAATGGTGAAAAACCCTAGTTTTTGTAGGGATGATCATATGAATCACATGGAGTTAGGATTTGATTATAATCCGAGTATTTATAGGTCATTATTCATTGATTGTATATTTTGTTATTGTTTTAGACTAGGAACAAGCCAATATTTATAAAATGGGGAAGACTCATGTTCAGTAGAGCTTCCAAGGCTTAATTCAAGGTAGGCGATGGTTGTTTGTTTTTCCGTTTATCTTATATGTGCTTGTATAGTGTTTCATTAGTAATACATGCATGATACATGATTATGTAAAGTAAAGAGTATAATTTAAAATGTTCAATGTTGTCAATCACATGCAATAAATGTATTTACTTGAGTGTACAAGTGTAATTGCTATTCATTGTGGTTGTGATTGTGATGTGTATTTGATGGTTGCTCTGGTACTATGTCTAGTAAAGAATACCCACATAGTTGTCTCATATACCACGCCTGGTATATATTAATGGTTAGTTGGGTACCATACATGGTATGAGAATATCCATAAATGGTTCACTCCGATACCACGCCGGTACACTAATGATTTGTGTGTGAGTTCCATGAGAGAACTTTGTTGAGTTGTTGTGCTATGGTTGTTCGTTTTTGATATGCATATCAACTCAAGGTGACGACTCTGAGTCCGGGTTATGCTATAACTGTGATTTAATTATATATTATCTATTTTATTAAGTTGTAGTTCTTTGTTCATATTTCATATAATTGGAACTAGCCGATGAGCATATCAATACATGGTGGTTGTGTGCTGATACCACACTTTATCTTTCTTTGTTGAGTACATGGTATATTCAGGTGGCTCCTGCTAGACCTCTATTATGTGATGAGTGAAATTTTAATTCAAGACTGAGCTACTTCTTCGGGGTTTCTATATATTGATCTCATCTTCTTAGTTCATCTCTTTGAACTTAGAGTTTTTAGACTTATGCTTTCTTGGGTTTTCGAGGTTGCATCCCTTATTCTAAACAATTATAGTTTTGGTAGACGACATTCAATTTTTAGAGGGTTAATTTCGCAAAGTTTTAGACTTTGTTTTATTGCAAAGTTGATTTTGGAATTATAAAAGCTTGTCTTGATTTATAAACTGGTTATTTTAATTATTCTATGGGTTGTATGGTAGTAATTAGTTTGTTCTCCCACCAGGGTTGGTATGGGTGCCACTCATGGTAGGTTGGGGTCATTAAACCATACTAAGTCAAACAATATGAATAAACCTAAGTTCCAACCTCCTAGAATCATTCTAAGGATTCAATAACATCAATCAAGACTATGGATCAACCTTAATTAAGCTTATCGACTATATACTAAGCTACTAACCAATGGCCAAAAGTATAGTCTAAGGATCATGCTAACCTAAAGCCTTAGACTAAAGCCTTCCTGACGACCGATACTACTAAACGTACAGATATTCTAATTAATCCAAGTAAAAAAGAACGAACCATAACCTACCTAAAGGATGAAACTGCACCTGAACCTCTATTCTTGATCTTTTCCTTTTTCTAACGGCCTCTGAATGGTGCCAGACTATCAAAATATCGACGAAAATGTCAAAAAACAAGAAAAATGATACCTAATTTTCAATTAAAGAATTTGGACCCAAAAATCATGTCAAAATAGGATCATTGGACTCGTACGTGGACTACTAATTTTTACTCTATTTAAAAGGTCTCAACTAGATCAAGGAACTTGGGCCCCTAAAACACGCACAATCCAAGCACAAGTAAGCTTAAACCAGTCCCATCAAGTTTAAAGTCAAGTATTATCAATATTGAAGAAATTAAGAGAGAAAATGATAGAACTTACGAGTTTAATAGATTACTAACGACCCACATTATATTCCCATGCAATCAACTGACAATTTCCCACTAATTTCCTTCATGAATCAAGCTCCAAAATTATCCCAAGGAGTTGATGTTTTAAGGAAATGCATGCTAGGTTCGTGGCTAAAATTTATAACTGTCATTCACTTGCCTTCATGAATACGGGACCTGGTCAACGAACGTGGAGGTCAACTTGACAGACCCTCTGCGAACGCGGGACCTTTTCTATGAACACTGAAGTTAGGTTGATTGATGCATATATGGTGGCGTACATGGATATCATGTACCTGATCCGTGAATCTATAGTACATGATGCACCCATTAGGGCTGCATCAGATGCACTTTGGAGTAAAGCAATATCTATGATGGGGGCTCAAGATTCATTTGGAACCCCGAATATACAAATTAACTATGCTACCCCACTTAAACAGACATTTGGGACTCAACGCAATTGAAGAAACAATCAACAGAGGATGTCTCATTAAAATTTTGACCCAAGTTAACACTTGCACAAAAAACAACAAAAACCAACAAAATGCAAAACACCACAAGCCCATCCCGATTACCTTGGAATCCAAACCAAAGGTCATTCAAGAACAAACTTGGCATTTCAAAGCTAATAGAACTAAAATAATTTTTATCCAAGAACATTTACCAAGAATGTTGACCAAAGTCAAACATTTGCCAAGCTTCTCCCATAATGGCTCAAATTCACGCCGAAAGCCTAGGAACCCAAACCAACCATGCTACTAGCCCAAATAGACCTTCCAGAATTGATGGAACTAACGAAGATCTCATACGATGTTAGATTCTTCGAATGTTGACCAAAGTTAACTCTTTCAAGTTAAAACTTCCATAAAGGGAAAAACATCCACAAAAACTCCATCAACTGCCTTAGAAAATGTGCCTACAATCCCAGCATAACACAAATGCAACACATAAGCTACACAAAAAAGTCAAAATAATTAAAAGAAGCAAATGCAAGAAAATGACCGCAAGGGTCTTTATAACGTCCACTACTAAAAGGACTTCCATCCTTGAAAGTAGAAGAGAATGAAGTACCTAAAGGGTTGAAAAGGTGAGGATATTGGGTCCAATGTCAAGCTTGGCCTCCCAAAAAGCCTCCTAAACAAGATGTTGCCTCAACTAAGCCTTCATCCATGGGATCTATTTAGACCTGAACTTCCTGACCAGCCTGTAAAGAATAGCCACAAGCTCCTCCTCAAAATCCAAGGACTCAACAAGCTGAACCAATCCTACTAAAGTATTTTGAGACTCATCTGGAACATACCTCCTCAACATAGAGACATGAAAAAAAGGGTGATCACCTAAAAGAGCCAAAGGTAAGGTGAATTCATAAGCCACTTAACCAATTCATGTCAGCTCAGATGCCCAACTCTCTCTATATAAACCTGCAGATATAGTAAGTGAACTGAGTACCACGATCTGAAATGATAGACATTAGCACCCATGCAAATGGGTGATATTCCAAAATTAGATTTGAGCTAACCTCTTTGAACTCTAGGAATTTTGAACCAACAAAAAGTGAGAAGACTTGGTCAATAAATCCATGTTGATCCAAATAACATAAAAACTCTTAAAAGTATGTGTCAAGCCTACGACGAAGTCCATAGCTATCAACTTCCATTTCCCCTCCGAATGTGTCATGACCCATACCTTTGTGAGTGGCACCCACACTCACCCTCTAGTGAGAAAACCAACTACCAACTTAAAACTTAACCCAATCAGCATTTTCTATAACCAAGTTATAATATAAAATAGTAGGAAGACGGCTTTAAATAAACAACTAAAGGATCAAGTCCCTATAAACTCCATCAATATACATCAAAATAAAATTAGGAGAAGAGAAAATGTCTAAAATTAGAAAATGTAATATCCCACAGTAATAGTAAATCACTAGACCTTGTTTCTTCACATTCGAAGAAGGAAAGACTAAACTGAATGAAGCATTAGGGCTTTCTAGTGAAAAAATAGAAGCTAAGGAAGATGGTAGAAAAACACCATCAATGATTTTGATTGTATCATTTTTAATCTTGTTTTATTTCCATCAGAGGATGAAATTATCCAAATACATAACAAGTTTGGGAATCTAAATAAAATTGAAACAAAAGTATTATCTGATTCAAACAATAATCATGTTGTCTACAAGTGTGGTTCTGATTATTTAGATGCCTTTAGAGAGTCACTAAAGCAAAGTCCTTTGGGTTTCGCAAATGTTAACTTTAAGCTCAGTTATCCATCCTCAACCTTTGAAATTTAACTTTTCCTGTTGAAAGGAAATAAGGGAAAGTCACAGGTACAAGTAATTAAGTAAAATCTTAAGGGATGACATCAATCATGGAAAAATATAACAATACAAATATGATTGAGGAGAAATCATAGTTGGAAAGTCTGATAATAGGCTTACTAGAGGAGGAAAGTACAATGATACAAACAAACTCATAAACACCATGCATAATAGGATGCCAAGTTGGTTGCTTCCACTTTGATGTTTTCTCTTTTTATTTGTAGTGTTAGTTTATTGTCCATCTTATGTCAATTAGGATGCTAAATGCACTTCAATTAGGTTCTTGTATGAAGTTGGAGCATAGGACTCTATCTCTGTTTAATGGATTTTCTCAAGTTACTATGTTGTTGCATTTACTTTGATCAATATATTGTTTAAGTTAACTGAATTGGCAGCCTCCGACCCCTAAGCGCACCCAATCCCAAACCAACCAAAACTAGAAGAAATGTAAAAATCCTCGCACCTTATGAATTTATGAATATCATGCACAAGTACTGAGTAAACTACTATATTCCTAGAAAATGACCATATATCAATTATACATAGTCAATTACAAGGCCTTTTGGAGTCAAGAGGACATTCTACAAATTTTCCAAACAATATTAAAATCTATTAGGATGATGAATCCCACACAAGTACTATAATACCATCATAGACACTTTAGGTTGCCGCTCTTGAATCCATATCACTTGAGTTACCATTAAAGAAGCTTTGTCACTTTGATTAGAATATCCATAAATGCAGATTCAATTAACAATAACATAATGATCAAAGTAAATGCAACCGTATAGTAACTTGAGAAAATAAATTATACAAAGCTAACATCCTATGCTCCTACTTCATAGACGAATCTTATAGGAGTGAATTCAACATCCTAATAAACATAAAATGAAAAATATACTAACACTATCAACAAAAGTAGAACATATCAAAGTTGAAGCACCCAGCTTCACATCCTAGTAGCAGGTATCCCTTATGGGTTTGTTGACATCATTGTACTTAGTAGTAGCAGGTATCCCTTATGGGTTTGTTGACATCATTGTACTTACTAGTAGTAGGTATCCCCATTAGATTTTGCTTGATTACTTATGCTTGTGACTTTTCTTACATGTTTTATACGAGAAAAGGGGAACCTCAGAGTTTTAGGAGGCATAATTGAGCTTAAAGATAACATTTGCAGACTTTAAGGACTTTGTTGTATGATTCTCTAAAGGAATCTAATGCACGTGAACCACACTTGTAGACAATCTGAACTTTGTTTGAATTAGATAATACCTTTTTTTACCTTTTATTTAGATCCCCAAACTTGTTATGTATTTGAATAATTTTATCCTACAATAAGACTGGAACACTAGTTGAAAATATCAGCATCAAAATCATAGACGATGCTCCGCTGTGATCTTCCTCAACTAAATTGTCTTGATGCTTTATTGAGTTTAGTCTTATGCTTCTTGGAATGTTAAGGAACAAGGTCTAGTGATTTAATATCACTGTGGGATATTATATTTCCTGATTCCAGAGATCTTCTCTCTTTTCCTAATTTCATTTTGTGTTATTGCTTGTAGTAAGATCCATAAAAGTATAATGAGTTTTCACCTCATACATCAAAATATATCATTTTTAAAGGATGATCAATCCATTTATTTATGTAACAAAACATATCAAGTCATGTAGCTTCTGCAAGCAGTATTCTTTCCATTCTTAAAGGATGATCAAGTCATTTCTTCATCTAGTCTACTTTTTATTCACATCATATATATATATCATATTTAGTATTGAATGATATATAGGCTACCTTTTCTACTACTATGATATTCAGGATGTTAGTATAGAGTCTCTTTCTATTCAAAAATAGTAATTTGCTATATTTCTCAAGTAAATATGATGGATAAATAGGTTTGAAAATGTTGGTCAAACATTACATAATTCTAATCTCAAAAAAGTAAAATTAGGTGCCACATATAAATGGGACAGAGGGAGTGGTATTTCATTGTGATCATGTGGGTCATTTAGTCATGCAGTATTCATTTTCATTGAGAAGTCGAATAAAATTGAATAGGTGCCTGATGCATGTCCTCCTAAACCTAATAGTCCTCTCATAAGAACTCTAAACCGGCAAAAAGTGAGCAGTCTTGTTCAATAAATCCATGATGATCAACATAAGATCTCTGAAAAGTATGTGTCAAGCCTACGAAAATGTCCATAGCTATCAACTTCCATTTCCACTCTGGAATGTGTCACGACCCAGTCCATTTTAAGTGGCACTCACACTCACCCTCTAGCGAGAAAACCAACTACCAGCTCAAAAGTTAACCCAAGCAGCATTTTTCTATAACAAGTTATAATATAAAATAGTAGGAAGATAGTTTAAAAATAACTAAAGTATTAAGTCCTCATAAAATCAATTAATATATAGCAAAATGAAATCAGGAAAAAGAATAGAAAATCTTTGTATTTAGAAAACGTAATATCCCATAGATATATTAAATCAGCGGACCATGTTCTTTCACATGCCAAGTAGAGAAAGACTAAACATAATAAAACATCTGGCCTTATAGTCAAGAAATAGAAGATGAGGAATATGGTAGGAAAACATCAGCAGTGATTCTGAAGATGACATTTTCAATTGTGTTTCGTTGCATCAGAGGATGAAATTATCCAAACACATAACAAGGTTTGGGATCTAAATAAAATGGAAACAAAAGTATTATATGATTCAAACACTAATTAATCGTATTGACTACAAGTGTGGTTCATATAATTTAGATGCTTTTAGAGAGTAAGTAAAGCAAAGTCCTTTTGTTTTTTGCAAATGTTAACTTTAAGCTCAGTTATCCCTCCTCAAACTTTGAGATTGCACTTTTCCTTTTGAGAGCAATTAATTGAAAGTCAAAGGTACAAGTAATCGAATAAGACTCTAGCTTTGTTCAATTGATTTTCTCAAGTTACTATACAATTGCATTTACTTTGATCAGTATGTTGCTTAAGTTAATTGAATTTGCATCTCCTCACCCCCAAGCCAACCCTATCCTAACCAACCAGAACTAGAAGAAATGTAAAAATTCTCTCATCTTATAAATTTATGAATTTCAAGCACAAATACTAAGGAAACTACTATATTCCTAGAAGATGACAATATATCAATTACAATTAGTCCTTTAAAGGGCATTTTGGAGTCAACAGGACATTCTGCAAGTTTTACAAACAACGATTAAAGTTATTAGGTTGCAGCTCTTGAATGCATATCACCTGAGTTCCTATTAAATAAGCTATGTCACTTTGATTAGAATATCCATAAATGCAGATTCGATTAACTCAAAAAGCATATTGATCAAAGTAAATGGAACTGTATAGTAACTTGACAAAACCAATTATATTGAGCTAACATCCTATGCTACAACATCATATAAGAACCTTATAGAAGTGAATTCAGCTTCCTAATAAACATAAGATGGAAAATTTACTAAACTATCAATAAAAGGAGAACATATCAAAGTTTAAGCAACAAACTTCACATCCTATTGTGCAAGATCTCTTATAGGTTTGTTTATATCACTGTATTTACCTTCTCCGGCAAGACTTTTACTACGCTCTCGAGCTCTGATTTCTCCTCAGACGCAATCTTACCATTGCATTTTTCTAATATTGATGCCATCCCCTTAGATTTTTCTTTATTACTTATGCTTGTGACTTTTCCTTACCTAATTTAAGCGAGCAAACTGGAACCTTAGAGTTTGAGGAGGCATAACTGAGCATAAATTTAACATTTGCAGATGAAAAAGACTTCGCTTTACTGATTCTCTAAAGGCATCTAAAGCATTTGAACCACAGTTGTAGAACATATAAACTTAGTTTGAATCAAATAATACTTTTGCTTACTTTTTATTCATGTCTCCAAACTTGTTATATGTTTGAATAAATGCATCCTCTCATGGAAATAAAACACCGATAGAAAATATCAGCATCAGGACCGCAGAGGATGCTCCTCTGTGATCTTCCTCATATTTTGTTCCACCACTAGAATGGCTTTATCCTTTATTGAGTTTAGTCTCATGCTTCTTATATTTCATAATTCCAGAGTTTTTTTTCCCCCTGATTTCACTCTGTGATATTGCTTGTAGTAACATCCATCAAAATATAATTAATTTTCACTACATATAATAAAATACATCAGGCTAAAAGGATGACAAACCATTAATTCAGGTATCAAAACATATGAAGCCATGTAGCTTCGGCGAGCATTATCCTTTTCATTCTTATAGGATGATCAAGACATTTCTTCATCTAGTATACTTTTTATTCACTTTATATACCACATTTAGTATTGAATGATATATAGGCCAAATCACCCTTAGTTTGTCACATCCCGAAATAGGGGGAGTAACTGGCACTCGATACCCTATAAAATTGAGTTACCCACTAAAACATACTAGTTAACCAAACTATGAGACAAAAAGATTGGATAGCACAACCTCTAAAAAGTGAAGCCTGGACTTGAAGGTCATGACCTCAATGAGAATGAACCTTACAAACAATGGTAGACAAGTAAAAAAAAAGATGTACTATCTAGCCGACGAGGCCACAACCGAAGACATACCTACTTACTCATACACATATATATACAGGACAAGACTATGGGTTGGAGATTGAAACATATAAAAAGGAAACTCTGAATATTGTGTCCACAATAGCCTCTACGAGTGATATAAGCATTGTCGGGACAAGGCCCCGACTATACCCAAACTGTACAATAAAAGTAAACATCCTCTGATAGCCCCAGGATAAGATGGGGCTTACCAACTCACAGTTGAACCTCAATCCTAGCGGGTGGGTCGATGCACGAAACAAAAAGCAGTGTCCCCAGCCAAGGGGGATGTCAGTACGAATAAAAATGTACTGGTATGTATAGAGGAAAGTAGAATCATAAATTTTACTGTAAAAGGGTAATAGAGATACCACCTGAAACTGAAACTGAAATAATCTCCATGGCTAACATTTGGCCCCGTACTATTTAAACATGCATGGTATGCTTGTATAATCGTATGTTGTGGAACGTATATATATATGCAAATGCATGACTTACCCAACCAAATGCTAGCAATGGTGGTACCTTCCGGTAGCGAGCCGGCATCATATTCGCCAACTTGTGGTCATCTGTATCTCATACGTATAAATATAGGCAATAGGCCCCATACCTCCTGATTATAGCTTAGGGGTAGAATGGATAGCATGTCATGTTATGGATTTATAACACCTATATGTTACTGTTGTCATGTTGCCAATCATGGCCCGTTTGTAGTCTTGTTCTCATAACCACATAATCACTTTCGTATAACATGTAACCATCTCATGGAACCTCATATGTTCTTCCAAATTAGGTTGAAAAGTTAACTCGAATTTTAGAAAGATAACCTAACCTTGCAGATATTCATAACAAGTTTAAGGTTATTTACTTAGTTCCTAACTTGTTTCCTAGATAATTTATAAAAAAAGTATTTCAAAAACCAAGTGTTCTAATAGTTTAAACATTTAAGTTATATTAGAGAGTTTTGAAGATCATGAGTTACTTTAAAGAATTTTCGTAATAACTTTAGTGGGGAAAGAGCGTTGGTTACAAGTAATACGGGTTTCCCGTGATATTTTAAATCACATCACCCAAAGAAGAATAAAAATTCATACATGCGGACATATAATCAAAGAAACCGATAAAATGACATGTAGATGTCGAATACTCTATTTATCCGAACGAGTGGAATATCAAAATAATGGAATCATGAAAATAATTCCGCTGAGATCCCAATGCCTTTCACGGAAGGTCTTTCTAGCAAGAGAATAGCAAAATATTACATTCAGCCTTTTAGAAATTTCCCAAGGGTGGTGCTAAAATGAGGGACGAAGCTTAGCCTTTACATACCTTTCCAATGAACGCTAGAATGGCCGTAGCTTTTTCACGAAAGTTGTTCCTTACGTCCTAAGCTTCTCAAACACTATATATACACAGCTGGTACGCACCTATAAACAGTTCATAATTGATCTTAAATCGGCATATTTTCCATATGGCTCCAACTTGACGAAACGTCCGTAGAACTTCATAAAAACAATCATAAAAGAGTTCTGAGATGATTACCTTAGTTAACCAAGTGTAAACCTTGAAGAAAGACCAATAACTATAAATTTATATCTTCAAAAAATAGCTCCAAACACAGCTAATAGAAGGGGAAAACAATTTCCACATGTAGAGATCACGTTTCCAGGCACGGGGGCAACCCTTAATGGTAGAAATCATCAAAAACTAGCATTCATCATGCAAGAACTCCATTAGAACCATCTCTTAAGCTTTCTTTCTGGTTAGGAGGTGAAAAGAAATGTGTTTGTGGCTTAAAACGTTGAGTAAGCCAACATACCACATTTATTGACCCGACCCGGATCGTGACCCAGATTCTGCCCAAGCAGTCCGCAGTAACACCCTCATAACTTTTTACTCCGATGTTGGTTGGATACGGGGTTTTATTTTTTGCAAACTAGACTCATATGCCTTTGATTTTATGGGTCATAGGCCTTCAACTCTTTATATACTGGGAGAAAATATCAAAGACATTTGACCCAAAGTTAAGAAAATATTACTAGAGAAACTTCGATAACTTTTGCTGACCTTAGTTTCGCTAATTTTCTTGACTTAAAAACTTAACATACGTCCCTTGTGCTATTATAATACCTCATAACACACTATTATTAGCATGTTGTACACTCATAGGCTTATCCACAAGGTATGGGACAATTTAAACCTTTCAAACAGGTGAATTCTACCCGAGCCATTTCTTTAATCATGAACTTTGTTTGAGGGGTCCCTTTGACCTAAAACTTTAGTTTAGTTCCTTGATATTGCCACCTATTTTCAATCTTAATATCCAATGTACGATACAAAGTCATATACACCTCATATAACCATGCCATACTACCCCACATATATTATGCAAGAATAGAGAAAAAGTACGGGATCTTACATTCTCCCGCCCCCCCCTTATGAACATTCGCCTATGAATGGATCTAGACAATTCCTTGGTTGTGTTTTTATTTTTTCTCATAGGACTTTATTTGCGAGTCTATATTTGTTACAGTCGCAAACCAGAAGTCAAATTCTAAAAATTTTAACTACTAAGCTTTGTATAGCTATCTCGTAAGAAGACATATATATTACACCTTCAAGCTAATTAAAGTCTAATTAAGTCATTGTGAAGAAATAATTGCCAATTATTGAAATGTGACTCACCTTAAGTCGTAAATAGTTAGGGGTACTCCTTCCTAATTTCCTCTTCTGCTTCTCAAGTCATTTACTCGACGTTGTTATTTCTCCATAACACTTTCACAGAAGCTATATCTTTAGTTTGAAGTTTTCTTACTTGCCGATCTAAAACCTCTATTGGTACCTTTGCATAAGATAAATCTTCAGCAATATGAATGTTTTCAATTGGCATAATATGTGAAGGATCTCCATGCACTTTCACAACATAGAAACGTGATATACAAGATGGACTGCTTCCAACTCTGAAGGCAAACCAAGCTCGTATGCCACCAAACCGATCTTCCGAATAATCTTATACGGTCCAACGTACCTAGGACTGATCTTCCTTTTCTTTCTGAATCACATGATGCCCTTCATAGGTGATACTTTCAGGAAAATCCAATCTTCTACATCAAACTCTAAGTTCCATCGGCGAACATTTGCATAAGACCTCTGCCGACACTGTACTGTATGAAGCCGATCTCTAATAAGCTTAACCTTTTCAATCACTAGTTGGACTAGATTGGGACATAGCAAATCTACTTCCCCGAGCTCAAACTAACTGATCGGGGACCTACACTTCCGCCCGTATAGTGCTTCGTAAGGGGCCATCTTAATACTAGCTTGAAAGTTGTTATTATAAGTGAACTCGATAAGAGGTAGATGTTGATCCCAACTTCTTTTAAAATCCAGAACACAAGCACGTAACATATCCTTAATTGTCTGAATAGTACGTTTTGCCTGTCCATCAGTTTGTGGATGAAAAGTGGTGCTAAGGTTTACCTGAGTGCCTAGACCTTTCTGAAATGATCTCCAAAAATGTGATGTAAATTGAGTTCCTCGATCAGAGATAATAGATAATGGAACTCCATGAAGGCGAACAATCTCCTGAATGTAAAGCCTGGCAGAATCTTCAGCTGAATATGTCATCTTAACTGGCATGAAATGAGCAGATTTTGTCAGCCTATCGATAACTACCCAAATGGAATCAAAGCTTCATGGAGTGCGAGGCAAACCAGTGATGAAGTCAATATTTATCATATCCCATTTCCATAATGGAAGCTCAATATACTGGGTTAGGCCTCCAGGCCTCTGATGCTCTACTTTAACTTGTTGATAGTTGGGACATTCAGCTACCATCTCCTCTATATATTTTTTCATGCCCTTCCACCAATAGATTTGCCGAAGATCCCGATACATCTTTGTTGCTCCAATGTGAGCTGCATATCTAGAACAATGGGACTTTGAAAGAATATTTGTATGGAGCTCTCCAATTGCCGGTAAACATAAGCGACCCTTGTATCTAAGAACTCCATCTCAAGTTAGCTCAAATAAATGTTGTTGCTACTGTGGAATCTTTTCCCTCAATTTCCTAAGCTCAGGATCTTCATGTTACCGCCTTTTCACTTCACTCACAAAGGAAGATTCTGCCATATTCTTAACGACAACACCTCCGCCTCCTGCATCTACCAAGCGTACTTGCAAATTAACTAGCTTGCATAGGTCTTTTGTAATTCTAGCCTTATCAGCTTCAACATGACTTAGACTACCCATGGACTTTCGGCAGAGCGCATCAGCAACAATATTAGCTTTGACGGGATGATATAAAATGTTAACATCGTAGTCCTTTAATAATTCTAGCCATCTCCTTTGTCATAGGTTCAATTCCCTCTGCTTAAGTAAGTATTGAAGGCTCTGGTGATCGGTGAAAATATCTATATGAACCACGTATAGATAATTCCACCAAATTTTTAGGGCAAAGACAAATGCAGCCAACTCAAGATCGTGTGTGGGATAATTCTTCTCATGCTTCCGCAACTATCTAGAGGTGTATGAAATAACCTTACCATGCTGCATAAGAACACAATCTAGGCTAATTCCTGAGGCATCACAATAAACAACATAGACCTCATTACCATCTGGAAGAGCTAGGATAGATACATTGGTGAGCCATTTTTTTAGTTCCTGAAAGCTTTGTTAACATGCCTCAGTCCACTGAAACTTAGTTTCCTTATATGTCAAATTGTTTAGTGGTGCAGAGATAGAAGAGAATCCCTCCACAAACCTTCGGTAATACCCTACCAAGCCTAAAAAGCTGCGTACCTCTGTTGGATTCAAGGGCCTCGGCCAAGTCATCACTGCTTCAATCCTTTGTCCATCAACCTTAATACCGCCACTTGTAATAACATGACCAAGAAAAGCTACCGAAGTAAGCCAAAAATCACATTTAGAGAATTTAGCATATGACCTGTAATCTTGGAGAGTCTGCAATACAACTCGCAAGTGGTCTGCATGCTCAGCTTGCGACCGTGAATATATAAGAATGTCATCAGTAAACACAATCACAAATTCATCCAAGAATGGTTTGAAGACCCAATTCATAAGATCCATAAAGGCTGCTGGGGCATTTGTAAGCCCGAAATACATTACAAGGAATTCAAAATGTCCATACCTCATCCTAAATGTTGTTTTTTGGATATCAACTTCCCTGACTTGCAGCTAATGGTAACCAGACCGCAAGTCAATCTTGGAAAACTTTTGGCACCTTGTAACTGGTCGAATAATTCATCAATCCATGGAAGAGGAGATTTATTATTTATTTTGACTTTATTTAGTTGTCTATAGTCAATACACATCCTTAATGATACATCTTTCTTTCGAACAAATAGCACTGGGTCACCCCATGGGGAAGTACTTGGCCTGATAAAGCCTTTATCGAGCAAGTCCTTCAGTTGTTCCTTCAATTCTCTTAGCTCTGCAGGTGCCATTCTATAGGGAGGAATTGATATAGGTTGCGTATCAGGAAACAAGTCAATAGCAAAATCAATTTCCCTTTTTGGAGATTACCATTGGAAATTCATTCATGATAGAAATTGACTGAAGAATCGTGGGCTCCTTATCAATATCCTGTACATGAACCATATAGTATATACAACCTTTAGCAATCAACTTTTGGCCCTAAGGTATGAAATAAACTTACCCTTAGGTGTGGCTGCATAACCCTTCCACTCAAGGACTGGCTCACCTGGAATGTAAAATCTGATTATCTTTGCACGACAATCAATATTAGCTTAACAAGCTGCCAACAAATCCATACCCATGATAACATCAAAATCTAGTATAATCAACTCAACTAAATCAGTGGGGGTTGGATGATTATTAATTAACACCATATAACCTCGATAGACACGACTAGCTAAAATCGAGTCCCAACTGGTGTAGACACTCAACTGGTTGTGGCAACAACTCACATTTCATGTCAATCTTACTAGCGATAAATGGAGTAATTTATGAAAATGTAGAGCCAGGTTCTATCAATGTGTAAAAGGCTTGAGAAGAATATACCTGTAACAACATCAGGGGATTCCCTGAATCCTGTCGTCCTATGAGTGCATAAAAGCGGTTCTGGCGACCGCTCGAACATGTATCTCATTCACCTCTCTCTCTACCACGACCCTCAGTAGACCGTGGTCCTGGTAGTGGGGCACAGACTAAGGGTGAGGATGTTGTTGTGAATCCTGAAGGCTGAGGTAGATCACCTCTGCTCAACCTCGGACACCGACTAATAAAATATCTTGTCTACCCAGAATGGTAACATGCAGTTGAACCCTGTCTACACTGCCCAGTGTGTGGCTTACTGCACTGCGTACATAAAGGATAGGGATGTCTTATCTGTACGGAATGATCCTGTCAGCGACCCTCAGACTGGCCTAAGCTATCACCTGGTCTTGACTGACCAAAACGATCAAACCGCGGTCCCTGCACCTGTGATGAGACACTATCCGCTGGCCAAGGTGGATATCTATGGAATGGGGGCCTAAAATCACCATATGGATCCAAATAAGACCCCAAAGTACGGGCCCTCTTACTCTGCTCCCTATCCCTGCGGGTATCACAAATCTATTTCAAAAGGTCCTCTGTAATTTGAGCAAAAGCATGTATGCGGGAAATATCAATTGCATCTGATACGGATGCTACCCTACAATCTATGATCAGATGATCTACCAAACCATCAACATAACGATGAACTCTGGCTCTCATGGTACGTACAATATCTGGTGCATATCTTGCCAAAGAATTAAACCTGTGGCTATAATCCCTCACACTCATGGTTCCTTGCTTCAAATTGATAAACTAGTCAAGACGAGGCTCTCGAACTTCCCGTGGAAAATAGTGGGCAAGGAAGGCCTCAAAGAAGTCCTTCAACTCTGCTGGTGGAGCATCAAGTCCTCTATATCTCTCCCAGGCCTCATACCAATGGATGGATACATCATGTAGCCGAAAAGAAGCCAACTCCACAGCCTTTGTGGTGGAGGAATGCATCACCCTCAATACTCTAATATATGGTCCATAGAGTCCTGGGGATCCTCAGTAGGACTAGATCTTGTAAATAACGAAGGGGTCAAATGAAGAAACTCTCGTACCTTCAAACTTTCTGACTGGTCTCTCCGAGTATCTACTCCTGATTCCAGTTGTCACTCATGAATAGAAACTATCCTAGTCAGCAAATGAACTGCCTCCCTCATCCTCTTCTCCCCAGTCTCTAGTGGAGGAACGATAGGTACCGGAGGTCATGTGTTCCTAACTTCCTCAGGTACCAATGGAACTGGTGAGGCTGGGGGTACTGCATCTCCTCGGGCTTCAACAGGTACCGGGGAGGCTAATACTAGGGGTACTGGATATTCACCCTATGCCTTTGAGGGAAATCTATCCCTTTGACCCGGTGGGGAATAACTAGTACCTTCCCTTAGATCAATACCTATCTCTCAATCTTCCATATCCGGAGCAAGTGTAGCCTGTTAGATAAGAAACATAAAGTATGATTTAGATTTCAAATGTTCTTATACTTTTTCACTACAACACGATCTATCAGTTTAATGAATTGTAACCATTCCTAAATGCCCTATAACTTCTTGATTATAAGTGTGGTGCACAACACACCCATAAATAAGACTCTACTAGACACGGCTTGTGGACCCCCCAGGATACGACCTACACTAATACCAAGTTTGTCACACCCCAAAATAAGGGGAGTAACTGGCACTCGATACCCTATAAGATCGAGTTACCCACTAAAACATACTAGCTAACCAAACTTTGAGACAAAAAGATTGGGCCGCAGAACCTCTGTAAAGTGAATCCCGGACCCTAAAGGTCATGACCTCAATAAGAATGAACCATACAAACTATGGTAGACAAGTAAAAAAATAAAGATGTACTATCTAGCCGACGAGGCCACAATCGAAGACATACCTACTTACACACACATATATATACATGCCAAGACTATGGGTTGGAGATTGAAACATACAAAAGAAAACCAAGAATATTATGTCCACAATAGCATCTATGAGTGATATAAGCACTATCGGGACAAGTCCCCGACTATACCCAAACTGTACAACAAAGGTAAACATCTTCTGATAGCCCCAGGATAAGATGGAGCATACCAACTCACAGTTGAACCTGAATCCTAGCGCGTGGGTTGATGCACGAAACAAAAAGCAGCGCTCCAGGCAAAGGGACGTCAGTACGAATAAAAATGTAGTGGTATGTAAAGAGGAGAGTAGAATCATAAATATTTACTGTAAAAGGGTAATAGAGATACCACCTAAAACTGAAACTGAAATAATCTCCATGGCTAACATTTGGCCCCCTACAATTTAAATATGCATGGTATGCTTGTATAATCGTATGTCGTGAAGACATATACATAGATGCAAATGCATGACTTACCCAACCAAATGCTAGCAATAGTGGTGCCTTCTGGTAACGACCGACATCATATTCGCCAACTTGTGGCCATTTGTGTCTCATACGTATAAATATATGCAATAGACCCCATACTTCCCGATTATAGCTCGGTGGTATAATGCATAGCATGTCATGGATTTATAACACCTATATGTTACTGTTGTCATGTTGCCAATCTTGGCCCGTTTGTAATCTTGTTCTCATAACCCCATAATCACTTTCGTATAACATGTAACCATCTCATGGAACCTCATATGTTCTTCCAAATAAGCTTTAAAAGTTAACTCAAATTTTAGAAAGATAACCTAACCTTGCAGATATTCATAACAAGTTTAAGGTTATTTACTTAGTTCCTAACTTGGTTCCTAGATAATTTATAAAAGAAATATTTCAAAAACCAAGTATTCTACTAAATTTTCATAATAACTTTAGTGGGAAAAGAGGGCTGGTTACAAGTGATAAGGGTTCCCCGTGATATTTTAAGTCACATTACTCAAAGAAGAATAAAAATTCATACATGCGGACATATAATCAAGGAAACCGTTAAAATGATATGTAGATGTCGAATACTCTATTTATCCGAACGAGTGGAATATCAAAATAATAGAATCATGAAAAATAATCAGTTGAGATCCCAATGTCTTTCACTGAAGGTCTTTCTCACAAGAGAATAGCAAAATATTACATTCGGCATTTTAGGAATTTCCGAGGAGTGGTGCTAAAATGAAGGACGGAGCTTAGCCTTTACTTACCATTCCAATGAACGCTCAAATGGCCGTAGCTTCTTCACAAAAGTTGTTCCCTACGTCCTAAGCTTCTCAAACATTATATATACACAGCAGGTACGCACCTATAAATAGTTCATAATTGATCTTAAATCGGCAGATTTTTCATTCGACCCCAACTTGACGAAACGTCCGTAGAACTTCATAAAAACAATCATAAAAGAGTCCCGAGATGATTACCTTAGTTAACCAAGTGTAAACCTTGAAGAAACACCAATAACTAAAAAATTATATCTTCAAAAACTAGCTCCAAACGCAACTAATAGAAGGAGAAAATGATTTCCATGTGTATAGATCACGTTTCTAGGCACGAGGGAAACCTTTAATGGTAGAAATCGCCAAAAAATAACCTTCATCATGCAAGTACTCTATTAGAACCATATCTTAAGCTTTATTTCTGGTTAGGGAGTGAAAAGAAATGTTTTTGTGGCTTAAAACGTTGTGTAAGTCGACATACGACATTTATTGACCCGACCCAGATCGTGACCCGGATTCTGCCCAAGCAGTATGTAGTAAAACCCTCATAACTTTTTACTCTGATGTTTCTTGTATACAAGGTTTTGTACGTTGCAAACTAGACTCGTAGGCCTTCGATTTGATGGGTCATAGGCCTTCTAACTCTTTATATATTGGGAGAAAACATCCAAGACATTTGACCCAAAGTTAAGAAAATATTACTTGAGAAACTTCGATAACTTTTGCCGACCTTAGTTTCGCTAATTTTCTTGACTTAAAAACTTAACATACGACTCTTGTTCTATTATAATACCTCATAACACACTATTCATAGCATATTGTACACTCATAGGGTTATCCACAAGGTATGGGACAATTTAAACCTTTCAAACAGACGAAGTTCTACCTGAGCCATTTCTTTAATCATGAACTTTATTTGAGGGGTCCCTTTGACCTAAAGTTTTAGTTTATTTCATTGATATTGCCACCTATTTGCAATCTTAATCTCCAATGTACGATACAAAGTCATAAACACCTCATATAACCATGCCATACTACACCACATATATTATGCAAGAATAGAGAAAAAGTACGGGATCTTACATTGCACTACTACTATGATATTCAGGATGTTATGACAGAGTCTTCTTATATTCAAAAAGTGTACCTTGCAATATTTCTCAAGTCAATATGATGGAAAAATAGATTTTAAAATGTTAACATTGCATAATTCTAATCTAAAAAAAAACATAATGTTCCACATAAAAATGGGATAGAGGGAGTGGTATTTCATTGTGTTCGAGTGGGACATGTAGTCATGCATTATTCATTTGAATTGAGAGGATGAATAAAATGTAATAGGTTCCTGAAGCATGACCATCAAGACCTGAATAGTCATGTGAGAGTAACCATCAGTCTATGAATGAAAAGTTATACTAAGATCAATTGGGTCCAACTCTCTCTGTCTAGACCTTCAACACAAAGTGAATTTAGTACCACGAACTGAAATTATAGACACTAGCACCCATGAAAATGGGTAATCTTCCCAATGTAGATCTGAGCCAACCTCTCTAAAAAGTCTGAAAAAAGTGAGAAAACTTGGTCAATAAATCCACGATGATCCAAAAGGCATAAGATCTCTGAAAAGTATGTGTCAAGCCTATGATGAAGTCCATAGCTATCCGCTTCAATCTCCACTCCGGATTGTGTCACAACCCAGACCATCGCGAGTGGCACCCACACTCACCTTCTAGTGAGAAAACCAACTACTAACTCAAAATTTAACCCAAGCATCAGATTCTATAACAAAATTATCATATATCATCATATCATATCTCATCATATCTATCTATATCTATATTACCTTAAAAGCATGAACTCCTAACTTGAATGTTAAATTACTATAATATCCCTAACTTAGGTTGTGACTTTTTCGATTAGTTGTGACTTTTCTGATGATTGTGACTTTTTTCATAGGGTTGCGATTTGTCGATGAGTTGTGACTTTTCCAAAGAGTTGTAACTTTTTAAAATAGTTGTGTCTTTTTCAATAAGTTGTGACTTTTCCAAAGGGTTGTGACTTCTTGGAAAGGTCATGACTTTTCAGATAAGACACAAAATCACTTGTTCATACTACCCTTTGTTGACTATAAATAGAGGGGTTTCCTCTCATTTTCCAATCACAATTTTTTTAATCTTCAACTCTTCTTCTTCTTGCATTTTAAAACAATTCGTATGATTTATTGTCGTTGAGTGAGTTCAAAGTTTAGCGGACTATGATGTACCACTATTTTGATGAAATAAATTGTTCTATCGTAAGAGGGTCTATTCCTTAACCTCGAGTACTTGAGAAAAATAATTCTGATGATATAATAATTATTTTTTTGCTTAGATAGTATGTAATATTCCAATACATGAAGTTAACATGATGTAGTCTAAACTCATTTGTTTTTGTTAACAATTTCTCTTGTGATATAGATATATTATTCTGAATATCTTTTTCAAAAAGTATTCAACTTCTCAAGAGTTAGAGAATTGTCACGATTTGTTTTTTTATGCTCAAAACAAAAGAATGACTTTATTTATCAATGTTGCTTATGTGATTTAGATTGTTAGGAAGTTTGCTTCAAAATGGTTATTACTATATAAACATTGAATTTTTGTTAATATAAACATTGCCCTTTTATTTTATTGATTTACTATTTCTTAATATTTAAGTATTTTCGATGAAGAAAAGTTTATATATGAATTGTAATAACTTCAGTTGAAGTTTGTATTAGTTTAAGTTTTATTGTAGTCTAAATTCATTTCTTATTGCTAACAATTTCTCTTGTGATGAGGATATATGCTTCTGAATATCTTTTTCCAAAATTATTCAACTTCTCAAGAGTTAGAGAATTGTCACGAATTTGTTTTTTTCATGTCCAAGATAAGAAAATGACTTTATTTAGCAATGCTACTTATGTGATTTAGATTGTCAGGAAGTTTGCTTTAAAATAGTTATTACTATATAAACATTGCTCTTTTGATTGACTGATTTATTATTTCTTAATATTTCAGTATTTTCAACGAATAAAAGTTTATATGACTTGTAGTAACGGCAGTTGAAGTGGTATTAGTTTAATTTCTATTGTAGTATAAATTTATTTATTTTTGTTAACAATTTCTCTTGTGATGTAGATATATGTTTCTGAATATCTTTTTCCAAAATTATTAAACTTCTCAAGTTTTAGAGAATTGTCACGATTTGTTTTTTTTTATGCTCAAGACAAAAGAATGACTTTATTTATCAATGCTACTTATGTGATTTATATTGTCTGGAAGTTTGCTTCAAAATAGTTGTTACTATGTAAACATTGCCATTTTCTTTTACTAATTTACTATTTCTTAATATTTCAGTATTTTTGACGAAGAAAAGTTCATGTGACTTCTAATAACGCCAGTTGAAGTCTGTATTAGTTTAATTTTTATTATTTATTTAATAGCTAATTTTTATGAGATATATATTTTCATTAATGCAA
>JAJOOO010027888.1:0-15113 GCA_029582685.1 Solanum piurae
CCTCATTGCATACTCCTCTTGATTTGATCTTTGCCCCCAAAGGCATACCCAGGTAGTAAGTAGGTAGAGCTCCTATCCCCCCCCCCTCCCCCCCCCCCCAAAGCATGAATATTTTAAATACAAGTATTTGGATATCTTCTACCTCATTAGTGGGATATATGTAGCTCTTGTTCCAGTTTATGTGTATGCCTGTAAGTATTAAAAGAGGATGAATACAACTCTTTAAGTATTGGACTTGCTCCTTAGAGGCCTCACAAAAAATCAAGGTATCATTTGCATATTGAGGATGTGTAATTTCTAAGCTATTCATGGTGCTGGGATTTGCCTGGAACCCTCTGACCCACCCATTTATTTTAGCTGTCGGTATCATGTTGCTCATGTCTTCCATTGCTAGCATGAAGAGGAAAGGGGAAAGGGTGTCTCCCTGTCTCAAGCCTCTAGAGCCTCTGTAGGAGGAGAAGAAACCAATAGGAGATTTGTTAACAAAAACTGAAAACTTGACTGTGCTAATACACTGTTTAATTCACTTCAACCACCTAGCACCATAGCCTATATTGTGTAGGTCTAGCAGGTACTTCCAATTTAGATGATCAAAAACCTTTTGGATATCTAATTTGCATAGAATACCTGGTAAATTGTTCCTGTCTGCTATCAATACATTCATTTGCTATCATTGTAGCATCCTTGTGGATCACTTCTATCTTTCAGTCAAATAATCTTTTGTATATACTACCTCCAATTAGGCAATTGGTCTGAAGTCTGACAATTCAACAACATCCCCCTTTTTAGGTTTTTGGGCTACAAATGTAGCATTGTATCTCTTTTCAAAGAAACCTTCACTGTGAAAATTTTGCTCTGTGGCTATTACATCTGGACCGATCACTTGCCAACATAAAGAGAAGAATACCATGATGTATCCATCTGGTTCTGGGTCTTTGTCTCCTGCACATGCTTTGACACAATCCAGGATCTCCTGTGGTTCAAAAGGTGCCATCAACATCATATTGTCCTCTGCATTATCATGGGGCAATCCCTCATGTTGAAATGTGGTCTCCATCCTCAGTCTCAGAGTAAAGTTCTTCATAGTAGAAGACTATTTCCTCCAAGCCAAATTGGGGCACCACTTGGGATGGGAATGACTCAGCCACATGCATCATTTGATGAAAGCACTCAAGTCACCTCTGATAATTGGTTTGTCAACCACACTTTCTCTTTCTTAATGTCAGCTGGGTCTGTCAGTTTCTCCTCCTACTGTTAGCTTATCAGTGTATTGACTCTCTTTTGTGCATTGGCTGTTCTGTGAAAAAAAATAGTATTCCTATCACCTTGTTTCAGCCATAGTGTCCTAGATCTGTCTCCAAGCAATCTCCTCATGTCTTGCAATATCTTCAAATTCCATTGATAAAGCCAATCTTTTGGTTATTTCATCTTCTGTTAAAAGCTTCTGATCTGGGATTTCATCCAGCTTGTATACTGATTTAATACACATTGCTTCTGTAGTCATAGTTTACCTTTGATTGTTTTACTCCATTCCTTCAACTTCTTCTTCAGAGCTTTCAATTTGAAGGCCAGAATATAATCAGACCTTCCAGTGCAATAGAAGGATTTTCCACCAGTTCTTTATTTGTCACTGAAGTCTTCTGTTTGAAGCCACCAATTTTCAAATTTGAAGTAAGAATTGTTATGTTCCAGTTACCACATTGTAGCATCAGTGGTGAGTGATCGCCAGTCACTCTTTGCATGATGGCATGATGGACTGCCTTATGTTCCTGAAGCTTGTATCCTATTCTTCTGAAATTAAGAACCTATCCAATCTTGCTGATACTGTCTTGTCTATCCCCTTATTTCCATGTTCTCCCCCTGTACTTCGAAGTGATCAATATGGTTGTTTCTCTTATGAACATTGGTAGTGTGATGGAAGAACTTGGTATTTCTGTCCCTCTTTCATCCATAAGGTCCCAGACCTTCGTCTCCATGCAATCTCCTCATGAATATGTAGTTCTTCATAATCCATGAGAACAACCGGCTTTTGATCGATTCTTCCTCTGTCAGTGCTCTACTATCAAGTAAAGAGTCCAAGCTTCCATTTGGCTGAGCAACATCGACCTTTGGATCTTCAGGTTCCCTTGTTCATTCTTACTCCATTTCTTAAGCCTGCCTTTGAGGGCTTTGTGTTTGCAAGCTAATATGTAGTCAAGTCTTCCAGTTTCAAAAAAATAGTCTTCCAGTGAAGACAAAGAGTTCCACCAAGTTTTAACTTATCTACCAAACCTTCTGTGTTCAATTTACCAATTTTCAAAGTTGAAATAAGATTTTGAATGTTCCTTGGACCCACAAAAGAGTGCTAAAGGAACATGATAAAATTGTAGAAGTGTTCGTTTTATGTTGAAGTGCTCATTCCATTCTAAGGAAATCAAAATTCTATCTATTCTGGATGTACTGGTTTTTGATGTATAATTTTCTAGTTCTTGCTCCTTGATGGTTGTTACCTCTTACATGTTAATCACTTGTGACTTTTACAGGCTGTGTGTTACTTGCTTGGGTTCAGCTTGGGAGCTTTTAAGCCTTATTGGATGCTCCTCATTTTCTGTGAGTGTTGCTTCATGATCGTGCTTCTGCCTGAACTTGTTATCTGTTTATGAAATTACTACCGGGTGATAAGTATGAAAATCCTTATGAGTTGTATATCCTATTCAAGATTCTAGTAGGTGCTCAATATATTTATGTCCTGTTCATTAGTATTAGGGTGGTTCTTTAACTTATCGTCTCATGTTTAAACAGTTATCTCCTCTTCTTACCTTATAAAGGAATGTTTGGTTGTACATATTCTGAGAGTTTTATTTTCTCTGTGTGTGAGAGAGAGTATCAATATCACATTTTTTTCCTGTGATTAGTGATAAAATTGATTTTGATGTGATGATTGATCCAAAGTACCCCCCCTCCCATGGCTTCTGTAGTATAGGCTTAGGCTAATTAAAAACTAACCTTGTCATGTCTATTTCTGGTTCTAGGATGATCAAAGGAGACTTTGCCTGTATGCTGCTTTATTTTTGCCATTCAGAGAGACCATTTATAGAGATAACAAAGCCAAAAAGGTAAACTCTGGACCATCAAAGACTCCATGCAGGCAGTTGGTTTGCATTGATCGATTCCAGTCTGCATCTTTTATGTGACTTGAACAGTTCTTATGATTCCATCTAGGGTGTGTTTTGCTTATGATTGATGTTATTGGACATTTTGTTTCTAAGCAGAAGAAAAATCATGGCCTAAAGATGCTAATTTTGAATGTAGTTGTAACCTCTTTCTTTGAACTTGATAATGTCTACACATGTTTAGGATTTGCGATTCTTTTTGTCAATAAATACTAATTTTGGCTGATGCTGATCAGATTCCAGTTGTCAATTATATTTTTCGCAATTCTCTCAAGTTGAAGGCCAGTGATGCAGAAACAGTGAGTGATTCTTCATGGATTTGATTGAACCTTGAACATAAACCTAGTTTTTCTTGCGACTCTCTACATCAAGAAATGTTATATGCACCAAATTATGATCCATTTGCAGGTCATAAGCTTGCATACTGTAACTAAGAAGTTTGTCACCTTAATTCCACTACTCGTTTCTAAAGAAGATATCCAAGTTCTTGAAGTTGATTGGAAAAGAGATACCATTGAGGTTCCAATTGCTTCAAAACTTAGAATATTGACTGGTAACAATATCTTTCTTCTGCATGACAAGTGCTCTACCTGTTAGTGTCATCTTGCAAATTGATATTGTAAATGTTTGTTCACAAACAGGTTTGCTACTTCAGGAAATTAAAGAATTTTGGCGCGTCACTCTTCTTCTATCTATGCAGCTATATCCTGTTGACATTGTGTCCTCTACAAGTTTCTCAAATGAGAACTTTGAACTGGACAAGAGTAGCGGATTATTTAAGACAGTAGAGAATGCAGTAAGAACACTAGGTATTGTCATTCGTCCTCTTTGCTTCTAACTTTGTGTTCCCTTTGCGATTGTGAAACTAGACAAATCAATCATCTCACATAACTACTGAGCATGAATTTTTAGACTTGAGGTTACAATTGCCACCCTTTTATATATTATTTTTGTTGCTAAATGCTCGTCTTTCTGCTCTCTTTCCCCTTAAGCACTTATCTTCAGTGTTGCTTCAGAGCTTGGATCGATTCGGTCGAAGCCAGCCATAAAAGATAAAAATAACTTTAGCCTTATTCAAATTCCTTTGTTATATCCCATATCAATGTCTTTTCTCACTTGCACACTTATTTAGTGTGGTTCTTTGATGAATCAAGGGTTATCATAGAGTACGACTCCCACCAAAATGTTTTGTGTGTTGATGTGCATGTTGCATTTTGTAGAAACCACATATTTCATTGAATTGTAGATCTTTGTAACCTATGAGCTTACCTTAATTTCCAGGTCTGGAGAAGGTTTGGGAAATGAAGCCACTGGTTAATGGAAAGGAAATTATGAACATTTTGCAGATTAAAAGTGGAGGGCCAGTTGTTAGAGAATGGGTATGCCACTAATACTATTTTCTTAACCAGCGTTTAATTGGTTAAGTATTTACTCATAGTTTAATTTTCCTCCGCAGCAACAAAAATTGTTGGAGTGGCAGCTCGCACATCCTTCTGGTTCTGCTGAAGAATGCCTTGATTGGATGAAGCAAGCACAGTCAAAACATGCAAGAACCGAGTAGTTTTGAACTTCAATCATATACAGTAAGAGAAGTATTGCATAGCTGATGGATGTGAGATGTTGCTCGACTTGACCTTAAATGGGTCGTATGCATAGAAAGAAATAGGTAAACAGTAAAGGATTTTGTTCAATTGAGGAATAGCCAGCCCCTAATAACTTATTTCCTTTTGGTGCACTGATGAGGTTTTGGTAGGTATAGAATATTTGTAGAAACTTTTTTGTTGGTATTCTCCTCATAGACGGGCATTTTTGTGCCCACTCTTTATAACTCTTATCTTATTTATTTGATTAAAAAATCGAAAAGTTCAATTCAGATTCATGTGCCCAATTTTATATTTGGGTAGTGTGCATGACCAATTGTTGACAGCAGGTTATAATCAAGATTTTCCCTTTTTTCTACTCTGTTGTCCAAGAATTATATACTGCTTTGCTTTCATCAGAGAATTTGAAACATAGGCAAGTTCTGTTGAAATGATGTCTTTAAAAAGTCATTCACTTTTGCCTAGTTATCTTCCATAGTCATCCAACTTTGCTGAGTTAGCCTCCATGGCCGTTTTAGCTGGAAATATAATTTTCGGGGTCGTATGGTTGAGAATAAGTTATTTCAGGATTAATTATTTTGGGATTGGAGACCCGAAGATGACTTATCCCATCATGAATATGTGATAACTTGTTTCATCATTATGATATAAATGACGACTAAACAAGACACCAAAATTTTATCCATGATTTTTTTTTCTTAGGGCTCTTTATTTTTATCCCTCACGCCAAATGACCCCTTAAGGTCATATGACATTGCTATACATGTTTAGGGACGTACATGAACATGTTGGTATGAATTTTTCAAATATCAAACCAAACCATTTGTGTCAAATTTTGAAATCTATAAACCAAATCAAATTAATAAAACTTGGATTTTTCAACCTTGGGCTTTTTTGATATAGTTTTCATAAAAACATATAATTAACCTGTGCTTCAAATATTCCTTTATTCCTATCAGAATACAACTATCTAAGGTGTTCCTTATGAAATAAACACAAAATATGAGATAAGTGATGACACTAAAATATTCAACAAAAAATAATAATGAAATCGCATAAAACAAATATTGCAAATTAATAAGTCATTATGAAAATGATCATAATTTAAAAGTACTAAATCATTCTAAAATAAGTCTAATAAGTATTAGTTATCTAACTAAATATTAAAGAAAAATTAAAATTAAATTATGTATTTTAATTGTCTAAGCCAATGAAAAACTAAAGAACATATATTCAACATTATTGTCATTCTTAGTGTTGAATTGATTGTTTTTTTGTTAGCATTAATATTAATTTGATTTTGGTTTCAGTTTTACTAGAGTTACTAACATTATTTGACTTGACCTTTATTGGACCATACAGAATTATAAGTTTCAAACTTGAAATAATATGTTAAAAGATAAAAATAATGAAAAAAAATATAAGAAATATTTAGGTTCAAGTTCGAATTCCGATTCAAAATGGGATCTTCAACGTGCGAATTCAAATTAAGTCGAGCTCTAATATGAATATCGGATACCAAATAAAACCCCCCCAAAATATAATTAAAAATAGAGAAAATAGTAGTAATTTTGAATTATAAGGTAAAATTAAACTGTCTATAACTATAACTACAAAATATAAATAGGAGTGGAAGTTATAACCGTTTTTTTAATAGACAATTCTTTTCACTAATTAGTTTTTTTTGTTATATAAACATCGGCTAACCATCTTCTTCAGTCACTTCATATTGGAAACAAAAGTGTAAAATCTCTACTCATTTCATCTTTCTGCAAAAAAAAGAGGGAGAAGCAGTTCCTGAAAATGAAGAAGAAGAAGGGAAAATGGAGATTGATGGACAGAACGAAAATCAAGAAACAGAGCATAGAAATCAAGAATCTGATGAAAAAATGGAGGACTTGGATCCAAATAGAGGACAAAAAAGGAAGCGCCAATATGAAGATAAAATTGGCAAGAACAAAGAGGAAGAAGAAAGAAGAAGAAGAGCTGCTGAAAAAGAAAAAGAAAAAGAAGAACGAGAAGAAAGAATAAGAAGAGCAGATGAACAAGGAAAACGACCTATTGGTTCTGATAACTGTTTACGATACTAATTTTCAGATTAAACTTTACAGACGCATTACCATATTTCTTGACTAAAAGATCAGAAACTCGATTTGATATCATGTATATCCAAATAAAGGACAAAAAAGGGACCGCCAATATGAAGATAAAATTGGCGAGAACAAAGAGGAAGAAGAAAGAAGTAGAAGAGTTGCTGAAAAAGAAAAAAGAAAAAGAAGAACGAGAAGAAAGAATAAGAAGAGCAGCTGAACAAGGAAAACGACCTATTGGTTCTGATAACTGTTTACGATACTAATTTTCAGATTAAACTTTACAGACGCATTACCATATTTTTGACTAAAAGATTAGAAACTCGATTTGATATCATGTATGTGCTAATTTTGGCAAACTGTTTGATATAGAATAAAAGATGTGCCATTTCTTGTTAGTAATGTTTCAGAGATGATCATTCTTTTTGTTCTTTGTTATATTTTAGTCACTTTGATGATACTTATTTATTCGCGCTGTTTACATGAAAGAAAACGTAGATTGTTTCTTCTGCCACAAAAAACTATTTGAATTTGTCTTTTAAAATGTTCCCCTAATTTTTTCTTCCCAATTTTCTTATTGAGTAGATACTGTTTTAGTCTGTCTGCAAGAACTCAGGAATAGCTTTGGAAATTGGCAATGGAATGATCGATGGAACGTTTCGTAGTGGTGCACAAGCTTTTAAGCTTGACACGCTTATGAAATTATAAGATATAAAAGGAATATGAGCTGCCAGGGATCAACGGAGCTTGTATAGCATCAAGTCTGATGATCTGGTCGAGGATTTGCCTCAAGATTCAGAAGATTAGTATCGAAATACTGGTTTACAAGTCGTCTCCACTTTGAGTTGTGATCTTGGAAATGTGATGAAGATGGGTTTCAATAGACCATGAAGAATTATTTCATTCCACAGAAATGCTAATTAAGATGGAAGGTTTGCGATTTTCTGGTCATCTTGGATAAGGTATGCAATGAGGGAATGTAACCGTTACAACTTCAGAATCCATCCTTTCATCGTGACCTAATCAACATCGGAAGCTTTTCCCGGCTATCGCAGACAGGCAGATTGATGATTTTAATTCAGACATATTATGTGTTTCTTAGGGATTTGAGTACAACAATAATTATTTGCCTCAATCCCTAGCTCGTTGACAGACAGACTGAATCCATACTGTCCATATCGTTCCATTTAAGCCTCGTCTGATTTTGAACAAAAACAAATGGGATACAATATCCTTTCATTTTAGAATCCCAGGCATGATATGTAGAAATCTTGAAGAGATTAACTCGATGTTTGGTAGGCTAACTTGAGCGGAACCGAGGCCTAATAAAAGCTACGGTTTCAGAGATGATATTTTAGTCTGTTACATGGCTCAGCATCAATGTGTCCCTTCTTGCAGTTCCACTTGCACTTAAAAAGTAGTAGCTAGGATCATTCTTTTTGTTCTTTGTTATTATTTTGTTCAATTTTGTTGGTATTTCGTTGTTCGAATGAAAGTATCCACTGTACATTATTTATTCACGGCTAAAACTGTTCAGTACCGTTCGTATAATGGCTTACAAAAGCAATTTAGAGTATTTCCATGGACAATTGGTTTCAATTTGAAAGAATAGACATCAAGAGCTTTTGTTTGGATATCTTTTCCTAATTTGCCGCCAGAACTTTTTGCAAAATAATCCTTACTGTCAATTGCTTCGGCTGTTGGTAAGCCAATAACAGTTGATAAAGTCGAGACCTATCACAGCTAGAGTTAAAGTCGAAAGTGTGGAGCAATTTCAATCTGCCATTTTATTGCAACATTTGTAAGCACCAAGGCCGCAATGAAAGTGAATGTCGACTATTATTGGGAAATAATGCAGCAAGAAACCAAGAAGAAGCATCGAAAGTATGCTCTGGGATAAAAAAATACCACGGTGATGCTAGGGAGATATTAGATGAAAAGAGGGCTGGAAATAAATCCCTTGTGGTTGATAAAAGTGGTGTCCACGATATGATCTGTTAGTCTGTTACATGGCTTTGCATTAATGTGTCCCTTCTTGCAGTTCCACTTGTTGTATTTAAAAAGTAGTAGCTATGATCATTCTTTTTGTTCGAATGGAAGTATCCATGTGCATTATTTATTCACGGTGTTTACAAGAATGAAAATTATTTTATTCATCTGTTCACTTCTATAAGAAAGTAAAATTGAACGGAGGGAGTAAGATATTGCCTCCGGTCTATTTGACTTGTCATGTCTTTCTTTGTACGCCCCTTATGAAAATATTAGCAATAAAGTGTAATTTGTCTAAAGTATCCTTATTTATCTTGGATCTACTTTTTTTTTTCACCCATCACCACATTAATCATAGGGAGAAGGGGCAAATATACCCTTGTTAAAAAAGTGGTTCACACCTACCCATCGTCTAACCAGGGCTGGACCTAGAGGTTGCCGAGGGGCTTTACCCGAACCACCTCGGCAAAAACTTATATTTGAGGTATTTTAAAGATTTTTTATGTCTATATATTGATTTTGAACCTCCGAAATGTAAGATTAGAGGTTCACTTAGTGGTTGAGAGGTCCAAAACTCACTTCGAAGTCCTAAGATCAAATCTTAGGCACTACTTTTTTTTTTCTCAAATCTCCTTAATGGAAACAAATGGCACATATTTACCATTTTCGTTAACAAAATTATTATTTAGAATTATTGTTTTTTTAATACTAAAAAGGTCATGTGGCTTTAGAAAGTTACTTCACCTTTTTCTTACCCCTCTAAACGTGACCTAAATTACAAATGATAAATCCTTTGTTTAAACAATGAAAAATTAGAGAAATATGGTCGAATGTTCATGGGTTGTAATGGGATGGTTGAGATTCCTTCACCCTTAACCAAAGAACTCCTTACTAGTACCGAATACCAAATGGAAATAATCTTTTGCCATTAGTTGTGCCTAAGAATAAGTGCAAAGAAATTGAAAAAACGTAAAAGTAAAATACTAATTTTGAATCTATCAGTGGACGTTATAACTGTTTTTCTCCTTCCAGTAATTAGTTTTATTATATAATAACGGTTATTATTTGTTCACCATCTTCTTCAGCCACTTCATATTGGAAAAAAAAAGTGCATAATCTCTACTCATTTTGTCTTTCTGTTTTGATTTTCTCTGCAAAAAAATAATGTTTACTACCGGAGAACCAGTTCCTGCAATTGGACGTAAGCGAATACGTACTGATGAAGAAGAAGATGCTAATGCAAATGAAAAACGTAGAATTCATGAAGAAGAAGAAGAAGAAGCAGGCCAAAAAGAGCTAAATTGACAGAATGGAAATCAAGAATCTGATAAAAAAGTGGAAGAAACAGAGTATGGAAAAACAGAGGGATTCGATGAAGGAGAAGCTGGAGGGAATCCATTAGGACGAAAAAGAAAACGCCAAGATGATGAAAATGGCGACAAAAAAGAAGAACGCAAACATAACGCAGGATCGGGAAATAACGTCAATCATCGAAATTCTGAACAAAATGGAAGTGGAAATCAAGAATCAGCAGGAGAAGAAGAAGAAATAAGAGCTGCTGAAAAAGGAAAACAACCAATGTTATGCAAATGTGAACCGATGGTGCGTGAATTTTTTGATTTCGAACAAGGAGAATCATCTAAAACAAATGAAGATGAAACTCATAGTGATACTGATGATCATCGGGATTTGGCGATTTTAAGATCCATGTGGAATTTCAAGAACATTAATGGGGATTTTCCACATCCTCCCTCAGATAAACTACTCAAGTACATCTTGTTCTCAATCCCCAAATTTAAACTCATCAAAGAGTATTTAATGATGAAGATCACGGAATTTGAGTCTAATTTCAAGGATATTACTCAAATGGATGGAGATAATCCCGAGATGAACCGGCCTATTGATATTGAAACTTTCCACTTGTGTAAGATACTATAGGGTAATCAGCAACAACGACGTAGTAATCCGCAACAAAAACTAGGTGGTAATCAGCAACAACGACTACGCGGTAATCTGCAATGGGTACTCCGTGGTATTCAGCAACAACAACTCGGTGGTAATTTCTGTTTGGTATATTATCACCAGGGAGACAATCTTAGTACATGTCTCATAATTTTGAGATAAACTTTACAGAAGCATTAGGATATTTCTGATTAGAAGTTTTTCAACTCATTACAATGTTGATTTTGTGAGTGAATCTGATGTATGGAGTGTTTTGGTAATGACAGTTAGCATATTTTAGCAAATTCTTTCCAATTTTTTTTTCATTGTACAAAGTCTGTGGAAAATACTGATATCAGAAAGAAAGTTATTGGTCAAAAATATGTTCCGATCTACCTTCTACGTGGTCGATCATCAAGTGTCACTCACATTAGCATTTTATTTAGTGGTTTGATTTAAGAGGCAGTAAGGTGATGGTTATTTTTTAGCTCGCATCACAGGCACTATTACCAACCTTTTGCTTTTGAATAATTCTGTTGAGCTTGTGTTACACAGTACACAACTAGTAGGAACAATTATATCCCATTTGCTTAATCCATCAACTGTGGCAAGTCTTTGATGGACGGCGAGCCACAATATAAACTGATGTCTTGGCAACATACCTTTTACCAGTGTGAGGAATTTCCAGGGAACTTTTTGGAATCGTGGTTGGAATGACATTTACATTTGCTTGATACTGAGCACCCCTTGATGTGAATACTTCTGTAGCTCGTTAACCATATTCATATTCATAAACCATTTTCAAGACTCAAGGATCTTTCTAACAAGCCAACATGCTTGTTTAGGAATTGATGCTTCATCCAGAGACCTGTCCTTGATGTAGAAGCTGTGAATCCAACGAACCCACAAATTGTCTTTCTTTAGAGCCATTCCCCACAAGATTTTACATATGGCTGCCTTGTTCCATAGGTGGTAGTCTATCAAACCCAGGCCTCCATCATATTTGGGCTTAAATAAGGTTTCTCAAGCCACCAAAGCTCTTTTAGACGTCTCAGTGCTCCCAGTCCATAAGAAATTCCGACAAATACTAGTGAACAACTTTCTTTGGTAGGAGGAACACTTGAGCCCAATACGTCTGCATCTTGAATATCACACTTTTGATCAATTGAACTCGACCACTGTAAGGCAGAAATTTTGTTGTCCAACATTTAATCCTTGCTGTCATTTTCTCCACTAGTGGCATGCTATATAGTGATTTTCCTTGAAGACAAGGGAACTCCAAGGTATTTGAAGGGCATTTCTCCAAGGCTAAAGTGCATTTCATCTAATAGTTGATCTTTCAATTCTTGGGATACCCCAGTGATATATAATGAGATTTTTTCCAGATTGGCCTGCAACCCTGAAACATCCAAAAATGATTGAAAGCTTGTAGTAGTAGTTGGATAGAGGTTTTCATTCTGCTGCACTTAGGATGGAAATTGAAGTTTGGGTTCAACTGGAGTTGTTTCAAGGATCTGTTCAGGTACTCCATTGCTAAGACAAATAATTACTCCTTGCAGTAGACCTTTCTTTTCTTGGAATTTTGGAGTGAGCCCTCCGTTCATCAATAAAGAGTAGTTTACAGTGGTAACACACTCCATTATGAGATCAACAAATTTTCAAAAGATTCCACTCGAGTGAGTCATAGGCTTTCCTGATATCAATCTTAATTAGGCATCTTGGGGAGAGTCCTTTCTGGGAATAGCCTTTAACCAATTCATGTACTACTATGACATTGTCGAGTATACTCCTACCTGAAATGAAGGCTGTTTGAGATTCTCCAACCAATTTGTCCACCACTTTCTGGAGTCTAGTCGTGATTACTGTTGGTGCATACACACCAACAATTACTTTAGAAATAATTTTGTACAACGTTGTGCAACAAGCAATAGGCCTATATTCCTTGACATAAGTTGGATTTTGAACCTTTGGTATCAAGGTTATCGTGGTACAGTTTATCTCTTTCAAGATTTTACTAGATTCAATGAATTGGGTAACCACTTGTATAACTTCCTCTCTCACGATAGACCAATTAGCTTTGAAAAACTCAACAGGAAATCCATCAGTGCCCGGGGACTTATAGTTTGGCATATCTTGGACAGCCCGGTTGATTTCATCCCTTGTTACCTCTTGTACTAAGGCGAGTTGTTGATCCCTTGTCAAGCAGTAACCATCCTTTGCCACTTCTATATTGAGACAAGGGATCTCTACAGCACGTGATCCCATTAGCTCTTGGAAGAATGTTAGAAATTCACGCTGGACTTGTATAGGATCTGTTAGGAGCAAACCTTGTTCATTACAAATGGAAGTTATTGAATTTCTGCATCTGCCTGGCAGCACATTCAATTGTCTTTAGCTTTTTGCATACTCTATACATAGCATATCCATGAATTATACTCCTTTTGCATCTGCTTGGCAGCACGTTCAATCATCTTTAGCTCTTTGCATGAATGTGGTGCTTCCAAACATTGTGAACTGTGTCAGTGAAATCTTGTCTCGGCAACAGTTCATTAAGGAGTCTGAAAGGTCTAGGGAGACGTTAAATTTGTGTAACAATGTTGATCACCATAGGTGAGTGATCAAAGCACCAGGGTTTAGATAGTGCGCTTCTACTTGCTCATAGTTGTGGAACCATTCATCATTGCAGAATACCTAGTCAATTAAGCTATATATTCAATATGTATCCTCCCTCTTGGAACTTACATCCTTTTCTCCTTCCTGGAAATCAATTGTCATGTTTTGCTACATAAAATTTAGTAACCAAAGTGTACTCTCTCATGCCTATTTTACTTGTCATGTTTTTCTTGAACATCCCTTAAGAAAATATTACCAACTAAGGGTGTGTTTGGTATGAAAGAAAATGTTTTTCAATGTTCTTATGTTTGCTTGGCTTAAATATTTTGGAAGAGTTTTCCAAATTAACTTATTTTCCTCAAATTTAAGGAAAATGACTTTCCTTTAAAAGTGAGGAAAACCGTTATTTTAATCGACAAACTTTTCACTAATTGGTTTTATTATATAAACGTCGGTTAAATTAACCAATAACCATCTTCTTCAGTCACTTCATATTGGAAGAAAAAGTGTAAAATCTCTACTCATTTCATCTTTCTGTTTTGATTCTTTCTGCAAAAAAAGAGGGAGAAGCAGTTCCTCAAAATGAAGAAGAAGAAGAAGGGAAAATGGAGATTGATGGACAGAATGAAAATCAAGAAACAGAGCATAGAAATCAAGAATCTGATGAAAAATGGAGGAATTGGATCCAAATAGAGGATGAAAAAATGGAGGAATTGGATCCAAATAGAGGACGAAAAAGGAAACGCCAATATGAAGATAAATTTGGCGACAACAAAGAGGAAGAAGAAACAAGAAGAAGAGCTGCTGAAAAAGAAAAACAAGAACGAGAAGAAAGAATAAGAAAAGCAACTGAAAATGGAAAACGACCTATTGGTTCTGATAACTGCTTACGATACTAATTTTCAGTTTCATTTACAGAAGCATTACCATATTTCTGACTAAAAGATCAGAAACTCGATTTGATATCATGTATGTACTATTTTCAGATTCATAATCTTTACAAAAGCATTATGACATTTCTGACTAAGAGATCAGAAAAACTTGATTTGATATGATGTATGTGCTATTTTCGCCAAACTGTTTGATAAAGAATAAAAGATGTGCCATTTCTTTTTGGCATAATACATAAATTGGACCCTAAACTTGGCTTCGAATTTTAAGTATGACCTCTAACTTTCAAAGTGCACAAGTAGGCACTTCAACTATCCAATTCTTAAACAAAAAAACACGCGAATCCAACCTGGCATAACGCGTGATTGAGATGCAATTCAGGCGCGTCAGGGGTATTTTTCAAGGCCCACAACAATAAAGTAAAAGAAAGTGGAAATGACAATTTTACCCTTAATGAATCCCTTTTAAATATATCTTTATTTTTTTCAAATTAAAATTCCATTTTTCTTCTTGTTCTTCCTAATTCTAGTACTCAAGTTTTTTTTCTCTTTTTGTGCACAATTTCTGGTCGTTTTTTATGTAATGACTTCTAATTTTTTTTGTCATTGTGTAAAAAGAGCTATAATGAAGATTTCTTGGTCTGCAAATAATTCAGGTATAAAAAAAAGTGAATTTACATTCATGGTGACGGCTTCTACCAAAAATAAACTTTCAAAAAGCAAAAATTAACGTAACCAGACTAAATTGAGGAAGAACAACACATAAACATCCAAAAGATAAGAACTTTGACCACAAATCTTCACAATTTTACTTTGATTTGCAAAGAAATTAGGGCT
>JAJOOO010027889.1:0-21814 GCA_029582685.1 Solanum piurae
TGGTAAGTTCACTTTTGGTGACCCTAATGTGGTGCCTTGGTGTGGGTGGTGGTATGGGACGCTATCCATGCATTGCACAAGGTATAGCATGAAGGTTACTTGAAGTGAAGGTCTAAGGCAAAGGTAATGGTTTACATGATGATATTGTCTAAACGTGGTATTATGATTTGCATGATGATTCTATTTGTAATGTATGTCTCTTATGCTATTGCACATGATATTTCTAAAAAGTGGCATAATGCATGGTTTCCAACCAAATGTCCCTTTTAAAGCATGTTTTTGCATGGTTATCATACTTAGTATATTTTTGTGTGCTAACCCATATTTTCCTATTTTTACTACAAGTGTAGGTTCCGGCAAGTGATTGATTCTAGCTAGGATTGAAGTGCTTGGATAGAGTTTTCCTCCAAGACTTGGTATGTCCTCATAGGTCGAGGACAATGACTCTTATTGTTTCTAGTTCTTTCTTATTTTGAGACTATTGTTAAGACTTCAATTGTAAAGGGCCGTGACCCTATCTTGTTAAAGTTTTGTCTAAGATGGCCATGTGAGACTTAATCTTCCACTGTGTCTTTTGAAAGATTTCTATGAGTATTGAATGTTTTGATTCGTATGGTTTTAAATATAAAGTTTTTAATTCCGCACTATTTTCATTATTGAATGCAATGAATGACTATGAGGCTTGTACAAGACCCCTTCGGGGTCGAGTACGCCGTGTTACGACTATGGGGTGCTCTCAGGTCGTGACAGTTAGTTATGAGTCCTTTAGCTCTGTATTGAAGATATTTTGCTATGAGACTTGAGTAGCCATTGTGGCTAGTTTGAATGTTTTCGTTAACGATATTCTAAGTTATTTCATAAGTTCCTTAATTGAGGTATTTCTTATGTTTGAGTCATCAGCTGAGTAAGTAAGCTAGACCAAGGGTTCACTTGGGGCCAACAATGGTTCTCGAGTGCCAGTCTCGCCCAGGGTGTAGGCTCGGGGCGTGACAACATATTAATATATTATAAAATAAAAATTAGAAGTTCTAGCTTGAAGTTCTATACTTTTTATACTAGCAGATAAATCTCACACGAGACCAAAAAAGTTTCTAAAACATGTAATTTGAAGTGAACTTACTAGCATGACTAAAAAAATATTATCAACTACTCTTCCCATTTCAATTTGTTTATTTTTTTTAATTTGACACCGAATTTACGAAAGTGAGAATTTTTTTTAATATTGTGATCTTAAACTAAGATGTGTAGAATGTATCAAAATATCCTTTAATCTTGTGATCTTAAACATGACTTGTAAAAAGTTAGAATTAAAGAGTTGTCAAATAAAGAAATTGATAATTTTTTTTGAATGGACTAAAAATTAAAGTAAAATTAGAAATTGAAACGGATGGACAAAGTGATATTGTCTGTATCGTGAAAATAGTCAGGACTAATTTATTTTGAACACAAATTGGTAGATTATCAACATCTTGCTTAATTACATCTTCTTAAGATATTGACTACGCTAGTTATTGACTTGCTATAAAGGTAGATTTTCAAAATCTAATATTCTCCCTCTATATTTAACTATTTGGCCAAATTTTATCCTTCATTTAGTATAAGGTGGTAGAAACAAAAAAAGAGAAACCAAAGAAAGAGAACAAAAATTCAAAAGTCTCTTCTTCTTTTTCCTCTCAAAATCTTGATAGGCTAAGAGATGGATTGTGAGATAATTCGTAATGTAGATGTTCCTTCGGTTTATGTTGGCCTCAGAATTTTCTTGGTTGATCCTGATACAACTTCTTTATCAAATATAGCAGCAATTCTTGAAGAACATTCCTTTAAAGGTACAATAATTTTATGTCTCTTTTAGTTTTCTCTCATATGTGTTAGAGCCTTTCCCCCTAATTTTTGTTGGATCTTCTAGGTAAATCTTTACTTATAGTGTATAGTTAAAGAAGTGAATTTCTGTAAAATTGCTTATTGAAGTTTGTTTTGTAAGATACATGAAATTTATAGATCGAAATTAATTTTTTTTTGGGTAGATTTGAGAGTTCAAATTCGAAAAGAAAATTATTTTATTATTGGCAAAAAAAAAGAAGATCCACATGACTAAAACTTTTAGTAAATTTTAACATGTGTTTCAGTCATGTATGACTAAGTGCAAATATAGGTGAAAAAATTACAACAGTGCTTAATAAGCTTGTTAGTTGTGTTGTTGTTTTAATAAATTAATGGTTGAATTTTTTTGTTTATGATGCTGGAGAACATAACAAATGGATGTGACTAGTTAAATTATGTCATTAAATAATCTATGTAATGGATGTTTGAGAGCATAAGATTTTTCTAAAATTTAAATTTAAATTGTCTAATAACAACACTTTATCATTTGTTTAAATGTTCAATCGAAGCATATTGTGTTTTAAATATCTAAATAAAATTTATTGTCAAGTGTAAAAGGTTATCAATATATCAAACCTTACGAAAAATATATTCATTTAATCGTCAAATTTATCAACATCCTAGCTGAGTTGCACTTTAATTGAAAAAGAATCAGTTGGATTCTTAGGCAACAAGATAAAATTAATTAACTTATCAAAGACTTGAATGATAGTAGTCACCTAGCATCAATCAAATATTTCTTTCTATACTTCTAATGTAATATTATTAGTCAATTCATACTACCTTTATCTGTGAAATAACATAAAGGAAAGGGAAGGTGTATCACTGATTATTATGAAAATATCCCACAACATACATATATATTTTTTGTGATATTTTCTGAGCTTGATTTTTGTTTATAGTAACTGCTATCGAACAAGCAACTATAGCTCTATCCATTCTCCGAGAACATATCGACCAATTCGACTTGGTCATGGTGGATGCCAACATGCTTGAAATGGACTACCTTGAATTCATCAAGTCCACTCAACTCTTCAAAGACAAAACTATTATTTGTAAGACTATTTCCTCAAAATCTTAATTATTTTACTTGGTTTAGTGGGTGCTATTCATTAATTCAAAAGTGTATTTAAACGTGTTAATATAACACATCATTATTGAACTTTATCTACTATAATAATAATATAAAAAAAATTGACTTCTTAGCACATTAGTGTTACTTGAAGTTTCTCTCTCTATATATATATATATTTGTCAAATTCTATATTTATATAAGTTCCTTATAAAAATGGTGTACATCTAACTTCTCCATTCTAGATACCTCATTTAATTAATATTTTGTTCTGATTTTTTATTCTGGCTTAGTGATGTCTCCAGAGGTGACAATCGAAATGATAAAAGAAGCTCCAACACAAGGGATATGCTTCATTTTTAAGAAGTCGCTCATTTCATCATTGAAACTCAAGGATGTATGAAAGCATGTAAAGTGGCACAATAAGAAGGCAAATGAAAAATCACAACACTACAAGGCTAATTAAGTTTATGTAATGGACAACACATCTTGTCCTAAGAAAATGCAAGACATAAAGGGAAAAAGCATAGCAAATTGCTTTGAGACTTATCAAGATCAAGCGGTAGATTCTTTAATAGAAAAAGATGAGGCAAAAAAGGTCTAAGAGAATGAGAAGTACAAAAGAGGAGGAACAAGTTAAACGTAGTGGTCCTTTAGAAAAAAAGGAGGATAATTCTTTGCTTTCGAAAATAAGTACAAAAAGACCAGAAAAGAAAAGACGAAACCTGAAATGGATAGAAGAGCTTGATAAGAAATTAGAAGAGGTTGTTCGCGAGTTAGGAGACAAAGGTAAGTATTCAAAGACTTAATTTTTATCCCGACAGAGAGAAGTAGAAAAAATTAATAATCTTGGTTAAGGAAAATCTTAATTAGACATTTTCTGAATGTTCACAAATTTACTATTAAATTCTTATTATTTGTCTTACCATGTTGATTTAGCTGGTCCTAAAAATGTGCTGGATAGGATGTGTGTGCAGGATTTGACTAAGGAATGTCTCACCTACCGTCTTAAGGTATCCAAGTATAAAAAAGACATTTATGATTCAAGGTTTTGTCAAATTTTCTTAATATTTTTCATCTTATGTAGAAATATCGATCCCAAAAATGACAAGCTCCGGTTGTTCAATCAGTTACTTCCAACGAGGAGCATCATTCCAATGTGTTAAATTCAAGCAACTTCTCTACGGATGTCAATGAATTATTTCAAGGGGCAGATATACCTCAACCACTAGAAGTTCCTGCTATAGCTAATTTATCAAGTTCAAACAATTATTCCTTGAACGAGTGCAATGATTGGATTAATAAATTTTTAGAACTTGACGATTTTGAGCTGAAATTAAGCTAGTAAATCAGAGTGTCAGATCCTACAACTTGCTAGATTACATGCCTTTTTTGGAAGCTCAACTCAAACATTCCTAGATGTTTAACATTTTTTATTGATCTATTGTGATTGGCCTCTGTAGAACTCAAACAATCTTTAACTTTAGTTCTTTTGCATATGAAAGGATTGCATGAATATTTTTTATTTTTATTTTGTGTGTATGCTTTACTCATAAGACATGGATCACCTTCTTGAATCAATTTTCATCATGCCTTCTTTTATTTTATTTTTTTGTGATTGAAAATAAAAATAAATGGTATTCCTTTTAATAGATGTTAGTGTAATTTCTTCTACTGATGTTTTATGAAGGAACAATATGAAAGATGGAAATTGTCGAGTATGATTTGTTTGTCTTAGTTCATATATGAATAGGATTTCTAGTCCTAGTCTGAATGCACATCTGAATGGCTAAGATCTTGTCAGTAGATCTGAACACTGAAGAATTAAAATAGTTTGTTTTCAAACATCTGAATATATATAAATAATTTATTAGTATGTAAACACAATAAGTATTATAATTCAAATAAAATAGTAGTTAAATATTACATCAACAAAATATTAGAAAAAAATGTGATTCTTTGATAAATGTATATTTAAATTATAACTAAATATTTTAAGTTTGATAAAATAAAATGGAATTACATGAATTACATATATAAATTATAATATTAAAAATAATTGCTAGAAAAATATTTAGTCATCTTTTTTAAAAAAAAAATATTCAATAGAAATTAATCTTAAATAAATAGGTGAAACATCTCTATGATCTATTATGTGTTTGCCCATGTACTATTTTCTAAAATAAATAATGAATATGATACATTCAAATTATTTTAAACAGATTTATAACGACATCATAATTCAATTTCAACACATATTTATAAAATTGTTTTGCACTTTAATCAAATAAAATTTATCAATTCTTGGTAAACAACTAGCAAGAACAAAAATTAAAAGTTAAGGGAAATAATTTAGATAACTAATAATTTTGGAGAATGAACGAGACCTGAATTATTTTTTTAAGAAGAAAAATATGGAGCACAATTTTTTTCTGAAAACAAAAGTGTCTGAATGAGAATAAGACTCTGTTACAGATCTGGTTCATTCAGACCTTTTTAGACCCATTAAAATATTTTCAAGTAAAAAAACAAATGCACTTAATGGTCTAATTTCTGGACAATTCAGATTCAAACCTCTATTAAATGCAAATAAATGAGGCCTAATTTGATTTTCTACCATTAGAAATAGGGATGTTGCTAGTCATTTTCAATACACAGAAACATATATAGAAAAAAAAAGATTTATAAAGAAATAGAGAGAACTTTTTAAAAAATTCACTATGACTAAATTTCTATATAAATTCAGATAGCTCCGTTAGTTTACCTATCTATTACAAGGTTTAGGGTTCACTCGATTAATACTTAAAGTCGGATGTACATCACGTCGTACCCTAAAATGGAGTGAACAAATAAAGAATAAAATAAGAAAAATTTAAGAAAATCATTTTTTAGAGGATCATATGAAAGTGACAATATAGTTTGAAGGATTCGAGTAACAATAGTTAAATTATGAGGTATATATAGAGAGAGTAAGTCTTCAATTATATAATTAAAATATTCCAGAAGAATGAAAATCATGAAACATATAGGAATTGAATACTATTTAATATATCATGTATTGTAAGAAACCATAGAGGGAGATAATTACATATTTAGAGGCTTGAAAGTGTATTAAAATTTTACTCAATGTTTAAAACTTCAACTTTTTCTTCTTTTTCCTTTTAAAAAAGTTATAAGCAAAGGTGCAGCTAGAGCTACAACCATCGAAATATTGTCAGTTTAATATTGTCTCGAAATATTAAATGGAGTATGTAGATAAAATATTATTACTAATTTATGTACATATATTTAATTGTAAGCACTCTAATTAAAATTCATGACTTTGTCACTAACAGTATGGATATACTACAAGGAAAACAATACAACAACTACTACTATTACTACATCTAATCTAAAGTAATTTGAGACCGGCTGTATGAATTAATCATCAATGACCATGTTGTCTTTTTATTTAAGTACATCACATATTAATATAGTATAAAATAAAAATTAGAAGTACTAGCTTGAAGTTCTATACTTTTTATACTAGCATATAAATCTCACACCAGACCAAAAAAGTTTCTAAAACATGTAATTTGAAGTGAACTTACTAGCATGACTAAAAAAAATATTATCAACTACTCTTCCCATTTCAATTTGTTTATCTGTTTTAATTTGATACCGAATTTAAGAAAGTAAGATTTTTTTTGAATATTGTGATCTTAAACTAAGATGTGTAGAATGTATCAAAATGTCCTTTAATCTTGTGATCTTAAACATGACTTGTAAAAAGTTAGAATTAAAGAGTTGTCAAATAAAGAAAGTGACAAAAAAATTTGAATGACTAAAAATTAAAGTAAAATTAGAAAATTGAAACGGAGGGACAAAGTGATATTGTCTGTATCGCGAAAATTGTCAAGACTAATTTATTTTGAACACAAATTGGTAGATAATCAACATCTTCCTTAATTACATTTCCTTAAGATATTGACTACTATAAAGGTAGATTTTTAAAATATGATATTCTCCCTCTATATTTAACTATTTGGCCAAATTTTATCCTTCATTTAGTATAAGGTGATAGAAACAAAAAAAAGAGAAACCAAAGAAAGAGAACAAAAATTCAAAAATCTCTTCTTCTTCTTTTTTTCTCTCAAAATCTTCAAAGGCTAAACGATGGATTGTGAGATAATTCGTAATGTAGATGTTCCTTCAGCTTATGTTGGCCTCAGAATTCTCTTGGTTGATCCTCTTACAACTTCTTTATCAAATATAGCAGCAATTCTTGAAGAACATTCCTTTAAAGGTACAATAATTTTATGTCTCTTTTAGTTTTCTCTCATATGTGTTAGAGCCTTTTCCCCTAATTTTTGTTGGATCTTCTAGGTAAATCTGTACTTATAGTCTATAGTTAAAGAAGTGAATTTCTGTAAAATTGCTTATTGAAGTTTGTTTTGTAAGATAAATGAAATTTATAGATCGATTTTTTTTTTGGGTAGATTTGAGAGTTCAAATTCGAAGAAGAAAATTATTTTATTATTGGCAAAAAAAAAAAAGATCCACATGACTAAAACTTTTATTAAATTTTAACATGTGTTTCAGTCATGTATGACTAAGTGTAGATATAGGTGAATAAATTACAACTGTGCTTAATAAGCTTGCTAGATTTGTTGTTGTTTTAATAAATTAATGGTTCGAATTTTTTGTTTATGATGCTGGAGATCATAACAAATGGATGTGATTAGTTAAATTATGTCATTAAATAATCTATGTAATGGATGTTTGAGAACATAAATTTTTCTAAAATTTTAATTTGAATTGTCTAACAAGAACACTTTATCATTTATTTAAATGTTCAATCGAAGCATATTGTGTTTTAAATATCTAAATAAAATTTATTGTCAAGTGTAAAAGGTTATCAATATGGTATAAAATAAAAATTAGAAGTACTAGAAGTTCAATACTTTTTATACTAGCATATAAATCTCACTTACGAGACCAAAAAGTTTTTAAAAACATCATATTTGAAATGAACTTGCTAGCATGACTAAAGAAATATTATCGACTACACTCTCCATTTCAATTTGTTGGTCTGTTTTAGTTTGATACGGAATTTAAGAAAGTAAAGATAATTTTTGAATCTTGTGATTTTAAACTAAATATGTGTCGAATGTACCAAAATGTCCTTTAATCTTGTGGTTTTGAACATAAATAGTAAAAAGTTAGAATTAAAGAGTTGTCAAATAAAGAAAGAGACAAAAAAAATAAAAATTGAATGTACTAAAAATTAAAGTAAAATTAGAAAATTGAAATGGGGGACTAAGTGATATTATCTGTATCGCGAAAATAGTCAAGACTAAATTATTTTGAACATAAATTGGTAGATTATCTACATCTTTCTTAATTACATCTCCCTAAAATATTGACTACGCTAATTATTGACTTGCTACAAAGGTATATTTTGAAAATCAAATATTCTCCATCTATATTTAATTGACAAAATTTTATCCTTCATTTAGTATAAGGTGGTAGAAATAAAATAAGAGAAACCAAAGAAAGAGAACAAAAATTCCAAAATCTCTTCTTCTTGTTCCTCTCAAAATCTTGATAGGCTAAGAGATGGATTGCGAGATAATTTGTAATGTAGATATTCCTTCAGCCTATGTTGGTCTCAGAATTCTCTTGGTTGATCCTGATACAATTTCTTTATCAAATATAGCAGCAATTCTTGAAGAACATTCCTTTAAAGGTACAATAATTTTATGTCTCTTTTAGTTCTCTCATATGTGTTAGAGCCTTTCCCCCTAATTTTTGTTGGATCTTCTAGGTAAAATCTGTACTTACAGTCTATACATAAAAAAGTGAATTTCTGTAAAATTGTTTATTGAAGCTTGTTTTGTAAGATACATGAAACTTATAGATCTAATTTAATTTTTTTTGGGTTAGATTTGAGTGTTGAAATTCGAAGAAATAAATTATTTTATTATTGGCAAATGATTAATAAATTACAACAATGCTTAATAAGCTTGTTAGATTTGTTATTGATTTAATAAATTGATGGTTGAATTTTTTGTTTATGATGCTTGAGAACATAACAAATGGATGTGACTAGTTAAATTATGTCATTAAATAATCTATGTAATGGATGTTCAAGACCATAAGATTTTTCTAAAATTTTAATTTGAATTATCAAACAAGAACACTTTATCATTTGTTTAAATGTTCAATCGAAGCATATTGTAGTTTAAATATTTAAATAAAATTTATTGTCAAGTGTAAAAGGTCATCGATATATCAAACCTTATGAAAATATATTCATTTAATCGTCAAATTTATCAACATCCTAGCCGAGTTGTACTTTAATTGGAAAAGAATTAGTTGGATTCTTAGGCAACAAGTTTAAATTAATTAACTTATCAAAGACTTGAATGATATTAGTCACCTAGCATCAATCAAATATTTCTTTCTATACTTCTAATGTAATATTATTAGTCAGTTCATACTACCTTTACATGTGTAATAACATAAAGGAAAGGGAAGGTGTATCACTGATTATTATGAAAAAATCCCACAACATACATATAATTTTTTGATATTTTCTGAGCTTGATTTTTGTTTATAGTAACTGCGATCGAACAAGCCACTATAGCTCTATCCATTCTCCGAGAACATATCGACCAATTCGACTTGGTCATGGTGGATGCCAACATGCTTGAAATGGACTACCTTGAATTCATCAAGTCCACTCAACTCATCAAAGACAAACCTATTATTTGTAAGACCATTTCCTCAAAATCTTAATTATTTTACTTGGTTTAGTGTGTGCTATTCATTAATTTAAAAGTGTATTTAAACGTGTTAATATAACATATCATTATTGAACTTTATCTACTATAATAATAATAACAAAAAATTGACTTCTTTAACACATTAGTGTTACTTGTAGATTCTATATATATATATATATCTTTGTCAGATTCTATATTATATAAGTTCCTTACAAAAGTGGTGTATATAAATTTGAACATCTAACTTCTCCCCACAATTCTAGATACCTCATTTAATTAATATTTTGTTATGATTTTTTTTATTTTTGGCTTAGTGATGTCTCCAGAGGTGACGATCGAAATGATAAAAGAAGCATCAACACAAGGGATATGCTACATTTTTAAGAAGTCACTCATTTCATCATTGAAACTCAAGGATGTATGGAAGCATGTGAAGTGTCACAATAACAAGGCAAATGAAAAATCACAACACTACAAGACTAATCAAGTTTTTGTAATGGACAACACATCTTGTCCTGAGAAAATGCAAGACAGAAAGGGAAAAAGCATAGCGAATTGCTTTGAGACTTATCAAGATCAAGCGGTAGGTTCTTTAATAGAAAAAGATAAGGCAAAAAGGTCTAAGAGAATGAGAAGTACGATTGAGGAGGCTCAAGTTAAACGTAGTGCTCCTTCAGAAAAAGAGGAGGATCATTCCTTGCTTTCGAAAATAAATACAGAAAGACCAGAAAAGAAAAGACGAAACCTGAAATGGACAGAAGAGCTTGAGAAGAAATTAGACGAGGTTGTTCGCGAGTTAGGAGACAAAGGTAAGTGTTCAAAGACTTTTTTTATCCCGACAGAGAAGTAGAAAAAATAAGAATGTTGATTAAGGAAAATCTTAAGTAGACATTTTCTTAATGTTCACATTTTTACTATTAAATTCTTATTATTTGTCTTACCATGTTGATTTAGCTGGTCCTAAAAATGTGCTGGAGAGGATGTGTGTGCAGGATTTGAGTAAGGAATGTCTCACCTACCGTCTAAAGGTATCCAAGTATGAAAAAAACATTTATGATTCAAGGTTTTGTCAATTTTTCCTAATATTTTTCATCTTATGTAGAAATATCGATCCCAAAAACGACAAGCTCCGAATGTTCAACCAGTTACTTCAACGAACTTCAACGAGGAACATCATTCCAAAGTGTTCAATTCAAGTAACTTCTCTGCGGATGTCAATGAATTATTTCAAGGAGCATACATACCTCAACCACTAGAAGTTCCTTTGATAACTTTACCAAGTTCAAACGACTATTCCTTGAACGAGTGTGATGAGTGGATTAATGAATTCCTAGAACTTGACGATTTCGAGCTGAAATTAAGATAGACTTGCTAGATTACATTCCTATTTTTGAAAGCTCAACTCAAACATCCCTAGATGTTCAACAGTTTTTAGTGATCTTTTGTGATTGGCCTCTGTAGAACTCAAACAATCTTTAACTTTTGTTCTTTTGCATATGAAAGGATTGAATGGATATTTTTTTGTTCATTTTGTATGTATGCTTTACTCATAAGACATGGATCACTTTCTTGAATCAATTTTCATTATGCTCGCATCATGCCTTCTTCTATTTTATTTTTTTGTGATAGAAAATAAAAATAAATGTTATCCCTTTTAATAGAAGTTAGTGTGATTTCTTCTACTAATGTTTTATGAAGGAACAATATAAAAGATGAAAATCGTCTAGTAGGATTTGTTTGTCTTAGTTCATATATGAATAGATTTTTAGTCCTAGTTTAAGGCCTTATTTTTTTCATTAAGATTAAGACGTCTGAATCTGAATGCACATCGATTAATATCTTGTTTGTAGATCTGAACACTGAAGAATTAAAATAATTTGTTTTCAAACATCTGAATATATATAAATAATTTATTAATATGTAAACACAGTAAGTATTATAATTCAAATAAAATAGTAGTTAAATATTACATCAACAAAATATTAGAAAAAAAGGTGATTCTTTGATAAACATATATTTAAATTATAAATAAATATTTTAAGTTTGATAAAAAAAAATGGAATTACACAAAAAAAAATTGGAATAACACGAATTATATATATAAATTATAATAATAAAAATAATTGTTAGAAAAAAATTTAGTCATCATTTTTTTGAAAAAAAAAATATTCAACAAAAATTAATCTTAAATAAATAGGTGAAACATCTCTATGTTCTATAATGTATTTGGCCATGTACTCTTTTCTGAAATAAATAATAAATATGATACATTCAAAAGATTTTAAACAAATTTATAAAGGAATCATAATCCAATTTCATCACATATTTATGAAGTTGTTTAGCACTTTAATCAAATAAATTTTATCAATTCTTGGTAAACAACTAGCAACAACAAAAATTAAAAGTTTAAGAAAAATAATTTAGATAACTAATAAAGTTGGAGGATGAACGAGACATGAATTATTTTTTTTAGACAAAAATATGGAGCACAATTTTTTTCTGAAAACAAAAGTTTCTTTAAAAGAGTTTGAATGAGAATAAAACTCTGTCACAAATCTGATTCATTCAGACCTTTTTAGACCCATAAAAAGATTTTTAAGTAAAAAAAATAAATGCACTTAATGGCCTAATGTCTGAACCATTCAGATTCAGACATCCATTAAGTACAAACAAATGAAGCCTGATTTGATTTCCTACCATGATAAATAGTGATTTTGCTATTCATTTTCAATACACATAAATATATACAGAAAAAGAAAGATTTATAAAGTAATGGAGAGAACTTTAATTAAGATTCAAGTACTTTTGAGTTTATAATATTTTCCCTCAAAATGATATTAGAGACTCTACGATCCTTGTAGAGAATTAAAGAACTCTCGCTACTGGCGGACGGTTATGACCTGTCACCCGTTTGACCAATGATCATGTTGACAAAGGCTTGACTTGAATTTCATTTGCATGAAAAAAAATATATCAATAAACTGCTCCCAACCCATCACAAGAGAACCAACGGGCCTACAAGCAAGAACCGATCTCCACCACTCCTAGGCCACTCCTGCAAACTGATATAAGGTGTAACACACTCTATGTGCCTCTAAGATACCTAGGTTGAACAACCTATCCTCGAACTCGGTCAAGAAGTCATAAGCCTACTCTCCAGTCGTACTGTCAAACCTGGGAGGTGTCAAGCTAACAAATCTCTCAAAGCTCTTCTATTCGGCAACCGACATGGCCCCACTAGCAAAACAAATTGCAAATCTCGGAGGTGCCATAGAAGTCACTGAAGAGGAACCAGGAGTCTGAAATCCCACCTTAGGCCCTTGAACTGGAGATGTAACACCAATTATAATAGGAGAACCTAAAGTACCCAGAAGAACACCAGAAGGAGGGGCACTATCCAATATATCCAATAATCTGAAGATCAGAGTGATGTCTTGAACTGAAGAAGGAACTTCAATGAACTTCATCGAGGAACATAATTCCAATGTGTTGAATCCAAGTAACTTCTCTACAGATTTCAATGAATTATTTTAAGGAGCAGACATACCTCAACCACCAGAAGTTCCTTTTGTAGCTTTACCAATTTCAAATGATTATTCCTTGAACGAGTGCGATGAGTGGATTAATGAATTTCTAGAACTTGACGATTTCTAGCTGAAATTATGCTAGAAAATCAGAATGTCAGATCCTATAACTTTACATTCCTATTTTTGAAAGTGTCCGAAATATTGTTTCCCCAAGTCATCACGTAAGTTCCTGTAAAAATTTTGTGGAGCAAACCCGGATTTGGGGATTGAATGGGAAATGCTCAAAGGGGTGGAGGATCGCCAAACTATGGCTACACTTATAAATCAAGAAAGCATATGTAGATGTTTTGTAATGTTAAGTCTAATATGAATTCTTTTTTGTTTATCTTCTGGTTGTCTTTCACAATCCAGCTTCCACATACTTCTATTTTCCGTGGGAGTTTCAATCTTATTATTAACTATTTTTTTTAAAAAATTATTCAAAGGTGTATTAAAATTTTACTCAATGTTTCAAACTTCAACTTTTTCTTCTTTTTCCTTTAAAAAAAAGTTATAAGTAAAGGTGCAGCTAGAGCTACAACCAACGAAACGTTGTCAGTTTAATATTGTATCAAAATATTATATGGTGTATATAGATACAATATTATTACTAATTTATGTACATATATTAAATCGTGAGCACTCCAATTAAAATTATGACTTTGTCACTAGAAGTATGGATATACTACTAGGAAAACAATACAAAAACTACTACTATTATTACATCTAATATAAAGCAATCTTCAGGTCATGAGCCTGGTTGACCAATTCCTCTACCCCGCTTCTTCCCCTTCTCTTTCGAACTTCAAAAACCAAGGTTCGACTTGCATGTGTTAGGCATATAGTCTGAATAGCATGATGTTCACTTCTTAGCGCTTAGGCCACTACCTAAAAGTAAGTTTTTTGCTCTTTTCCTCTTACATAACAACGATGGAGGAGATAGTAAGAAAGTAGATCGGTTGTATGAATTAATCTTAAATGACCATATTGTCTTTTTATTTAAGTATATCACATATCAATATAGTAAAACAAAACTTAGAAGTACTAGAAGTTCCATACTTATTATACTAGCATATAAATCTCACACGAGACCAAAAAATTTCTAAAAACATGTTATTTGAAGTGAACTTAGTAGCATGACCAAAAAGATATTACCAACTAATCTCCCCATTTCAATTTGTTTGTCTATTTTAATTTGATACAAAATTTAAGAATGTAAAGAAAACTTTTAAATCTTGTGATCTTAAACTAAATATGTGTAGAATGTACCAAAATGTCCTTTAATCTTGTGATTTTAAACATGACTTGTAAAAAGTTAGAATTAAAATTAGCAAATAAAGAAAGTGACAAAAAAAATTGAATGGACTAAAAATTAAAGTAAAATTAGAAAATTGAAACGGAGGGACAAAGTGATATATATTGTTTGTATCGCGAAATAGTCCAGACTAAATTATTTTGAACTCAAATTGGTAGATTATCAATATCTTGCTTAATTACATCTCCCTAAGATTTTGACTACTCTAGTTATTGACTTGTTATAAAGGTAGATTGACTTGCTATAAAGGTAGATTTTCAAAATCTAATATTCTCCCTCTATATGTAACAAATTGGCCACATTTTATCCTTCATTTAGCATAAGGTGGTAGAAACCAAAGAAGAGAACAAAAATTCATAAATCTCTTCTTCTTCTTCTTTTCTCTCAAAATCTTCAAAGGCTAAGAGATGGATTGTGAGATAATTCGTAATGTAGATGTTCCTTCAGTCTATGTTGGCCTCAGAATTCTCTTGGTTGATCCTGATACAATTTCTTTATCATATATAGCAGCAATTCTTGAAGAACATTCCTTTAAAGGTACAATAATCTTATGTCTCTTTTAGTTTTCTCTCATATGTGTTGAGCCTTTTCCCCCTAATTTTTGTTGGATCTTCTAGGTAAATTCTCTACTTATACTCTATAGCTAAAGAAGTAAATTTCTGTAAAATTTCTTATTGAAGTTTGTTTTATAAGATACATGAAACTTATAGATCGAATTTATTTTTTTTGGATAGATTTGAGTGTTGAAATTCGAAGAAGAAAATTATTTTATTATTGGCAAAAAAATGAGATGCACATAACTAAAACTTTTAGTAAATTTTAACATGTGTTCCAGTCATGTATGACTAAGTGCAAGTATGGATGAATAATTTACAACAATGCTTAATAAGATTCTTAGATTTGTTGTTGTTTTAATAAATTGATGGTTGAAATTTTTGTTTATGATGCTTGAGAACATAACAAATGGATATTACTAGTTAAATTATGTCATTAAATAATCTACGTAATGGATATTTCAGAACATAGGATTTTTCTAAAATTTTAATTTGAATTGTCAAACAAGAACATTTAATCATTTGTTTAAATGCTCAATTGAAGCATATTGTAATTTAAATATCTAAATAAAATTTGTTGTCAAGTGTAAAAGGTTATCGATATATTAAACCTTATGAAACTATATTCACTTAATCGTCAAATTTATCAAAGTTGAGTTGTACTTTAATTAGAAAAGAATCAATTGGATTCTTAGGCAACAAGATTAAATTAATTAACTTATCAAAGACTTTAATGATATTAGTCACCTAGCATCAATCAAATATTTCTTTATGTACTTCTAATGTAATATTATTAGTCAATTCATACTACCTTATCTGTGTAATAACATAAAGGAAAGGGAAGGTGTATCACTGATTATTATGAAAAAATCCCACAACATACATATTTTTTTTGTGATATTTTCTGAGCTTGATTTTTGTTTATAGTAACTGCGATCGAACAAGCAACTAAAGCTTTATCCATTCTCCGGGAACATATCGACCAATTCGACTTGGTCATGGTGGATGCCAACATGCTTGAAATGGACTACCTTGAATTCATCAAGTCCACTCAACTCATCAAAAACAAACCAATTATTTGTAAGATCATCTTCTCAAAATCTTAATTATTTTACGTGATTTAGTGTGTGCTATTCATTAATTCAAAAATGTATTTAAATGTGTTAATATAACACATCATTATTGAGCTTTATCTACTATAATAATAATATTAAAAGATTGACTTCTAAACACATTAGTGTTACTTGTAGTTTCTATTTACATATATATTTCGTCAAAATTCTTTATTTATATAAGTTCCTTACAAAGTAGTGTATATAAATTTGAACATCTAACTTCCTCGACAATTTTAGATACCTCATTTAATTAATATTTTGTTCTTGATTTTTTATTTTTGGCGTAGTGATGTCTCCAGAGGTGACGATCGAAATGATAAAAGAAGCACCAACACAAGGGGTATGCTTCATTTTTAAGAAGTCGCTCATTTCATCATTGAAACTCAAGGATGTATGGAAGCATGTGAAGTGTCACAATAACAAGGCAAATGAAAAATCACAACACTACAACGCTAATCAAGTTTATGTAATGGACAGCACATCTATGAAAATGCAAGCCAGAAAGGGAAAAAGCACAGCGAATTGCTCTGAGACTTATCAAGATCAAGATGTAGGTTCTTTAATAGAAAAAGATGAGGCAAAAAGGTCTAAGAGATTCAGAAGTATTAATGAGGAAGCACAGGTTAAACGTAGTGGTCCTTCAGAAAAAGAGGAGGATCATTCTTTGCTTTCGAAAATAAGTACAGAAAGACCAGAAAAGAAAAGACGAAACCTGAAATGGACAGAAGAGCTTGATAAGAAATTAGACGAGGTTGTTTGCGAGCTAGGAGACAAAGGTAAGTGTTCAAAGACTTTGTTTTTATCCCGACAGAGAGAAGTAGAAAAAATAAAAATGTTGGTTAAGGAAATTCTTAAGTAGACATTTTCTGAATGTTCACAATTTTACTATTAAATTCTTATTATTTGTCTTACCATGTTGATTTAGCTGGTCCTAAAAATGTGCTAGAGAGGATGTGTGTGCAGGATTTGACTATGGGATGTCTCACCTACCGTCTAAAGGTATCCAAGTATGGAAAAAACATTTATGATTCAAGCTTTTTTAAATTTTTCCTAATATTTTTCATCTTATGCAGAAATACCAATTCAAAAAACGACAAGCTTCGAATGTTCAACCAGTTACTTCAACAAACTTCAACGAGGAACAACATTCCAATGTGTTGAATTCAAGTAACTTCTCTGCGGATGTCAATGAATCATTTCAAGGAGCAGACATACCTCAACCACCAGAAGTTCCTTTTGTAGCTTTACCAAGTTCAAACGATTATTCCTTGAACGAGTGCGATGATTGGATTAATGAATTTCTAGAACTTGACGATTTCGAGCTGAAATTAAGCTAGTAAATCAGAGTGTCAGATCCTACAACTTGCTAGATTACATGCCTTTTTTGAAAGCTCAACTCAAACATTCCTAGATGTTCAACCATTTTTATTGATCTATTGTAGAACTCAAACAATCTTTAACTTTTGTTCTTTTGCATATGAAATGATTGTATGAATATTTTATTTTTCATTTGTGTGTATGCTTTACTCATAAGACATGGATCACCTTCTTGAATCAATTTTCATTATGCTCGCATCATGCCTTGTTCTATTTTATTTTATTTTTTGTGAAGAAGTTAGTGTGATTTCTTCTATTGATGTTTTATGAAGGAATAATATAATATGAAAGAAGGAAAAAAGAAAATCAAATAACAAAAGTGATTATAGAACAGGCAAAGATATTGATTGAAAGTTTAGATACTCCAAAAGTATATTTTTATTCACAGAGTTTGTACAATATTTATAGGAGAACAAGTAAGATCAAATAAACTAATCAATCCCTAATTCTTGGGAGATCCTTGAATCAAGAGAGTTCCTCTAAACTACTTTCCTAGAATATATTATTTTATCCATATGTAAAGCAGCAGATTATAATGAAATCTACCAGCAGATTATAATCAAATCTGCCAGCTTATTTGTAGTAAATTACAATCAAATCTGTCAGCAGCTCATTGATGAAGCAGATTGTGACTAAATCTGCCAACTCATTCGACACTGCCTCTCAAGTTGGCAGGTAGATATTGAACATGCCTAACTTGCTCACAAAGGACTCAAAAGTAATTCTGAAAAGACTTTTTGTGAAAATATATGCAACTTGTTCAGTTGTTGGATCAAAAGGAATGCACAAGCTTCCATCTTCAATCTTCTCTTTAATGAAGTGTCTGTCCACTTCAACATTCTTCGTTCTATCATGTTGAACTGGATTATGAGCAATGCTTATGGCAACTTTATTGTCACAATACAACTTCATTGGAAAATTCGCAGGTCTTCTTAGTTCTTCCAAAAATCTCTTGAGCCACAACATTTCACAAATTATGTGTGCCATGGATGGATACTCAGCCTCAGCACTACTTCGAGCCACCACATTTTGCTTCTTACTTCTCCATGTCACTAAATTTCCCCAAACAAATGTACAATATCCAGATGTAGATCTTCTATCAATAGATGAACCAGCCCAGTCCGCATCTGTATAAGCCTCAACACTTCTTTGCTCATTCTTTTTGAAGAACAACCCTTTCCCAGGAAAACTCTTTAGATACCTTAGGATTCGATACACAACTTCTTGGTGTTCTTCTCGAGGAGAATGCATGAACTGACTGACTAGGCTCACAACAAAGGAAATATCAGGTCTAGTATGCGACAAGTAAATCAACTTGCCTACCAATCTTTGATATTGGCCCTTATCAATCAATTTTCCTTCTTTTACAAACTTTAGATTTGGATCAATTGGAGTTTCAGTTGGTCTACAACCACTCATTCATGTTTCTTTTAACAGATCAAGAACATACTTCCTTTGTGACACTATAATTCCTTTCTTCGATCGTGCAACCTCCATGCCAATAAAGTACTTTAGCAGGCCTAAGTCTTTTATCTCAAATTCTGAGGCAAGACGCTCCTTTAGATTTTTTATTTCAACCACATCATCTCCTGTGAGGATGATATCGTCGACATACACTATAAGAATTGTTGTTTTCCCTTCTAGTGAATGTCGAATAAACATCGTGTGATCTGCTTGTCCTTGCACATACCCTTGTTTCTTCACAAATTGAGTAAACCTTTCGAACCAAGCCCTTGGAGATTGTTTTAGACCGTAAAAAGATCTTCTAGGCCTGCATATCTTTGACTTATACTTCCCTTCAAAACCTGGTGGGGGGATCCATATAGACTTCTTCCTCTAGGTGCCCATTTAAGAAAGCATTCTTCACATCTAACTGTTGAAGAGACCAGTCAAGATTTACTGCAATTGTCAACAAAACTCTAATTGAGTTTAGCTTAGCTACTGGAGCAAACATCTAGAGATAGTCAATGCCATACGTCTGTGCGAATCCCTTCGCAACTAACCGTGTCTTATACCTTTCCAAGGATCCGTCTGATTTGAATTTGGTGGTGAACACCCATTTACAGCCCACTGATTTCTTTCCCTCTGGTAAATCCACTAACTCACATGTCCCATTTTTTTCAAGAGCTCACAATTCCTCCAAAATAGACTCAGAGCATCCTGCACATTTTTTGGAATCTCCACACTAGAAAGTTGTGAAGTAAAGGCTGAATAACTAGGAGACAACTTTTTATAGTACACAAACATAGAAATAGGATATTTAGAAGCATTTCTAACACCTTTGCGTTTGCAATAGGTAGGTCCAGATATGAAGAGTTAGAAATAGAATCAGTTGGAAGATTACCTTGAATTCCAGTAAGGTATTGCGGAACTAACTTTTGGTAGTGATGAGAATCTTCGATCTTCTTTTCCTTGAGTTCGGTTTCTTCTCAAATACACCTGTATTTCTTTTGTTTGTTCTCTATTCCTATTTTTATTTTTGTCATTTGAAGGCTCTACGGGTTCAATTTCCGAGTTTTTATCATTCAAGTCACTTTGGTCCCTATCATCTCCTGGATCAAGCTTATTTATATCTTCTCCTAGATCCCTCACATCAATATTTATTGTAATATCATGTTCCTCATTTGCCTGATATCTAGTTTCCTCAATATAACAAAAAAACAAATCTTCACCTACACGATACTCCCCTGAAGATGAGTAGTAAAATAGAGTTGGGACTCAATGAAAGTTAGATCTATTGTGACAATTATCTTCCTAGCATGTGGATCATACACTTATATCCCTTTTGACTTGGGGCATATCCTACAAAAACACACTTCTTAGCCCACGGTTCAAGTTTACTACGATTATGAACATGAACAAATGTTGTACAACCAAAAACTTTCAGAGGAAGATCTGTAGTAAGCCTAGAACTAGGAAAACTCTCTTTGAAAACTTTAAAAGGTGTTTTAAACTCAAGAGGACGAGATGACATCCTATTAATAAGGTAAGTGGCAGTCAAGAGAGCCTCTCCCCAAAGGTGTTGAGGAACTTTACTAGTAAACAATAAAGCTCTCGTTACCTCTAAAAGGTGCCTATTCTTTCTTTCAGCGATACCATTTTGTTGAGGAGTATTTGGACAAGAGCTTTGGTGTACTACCTCATTTTTTCTGAAAAAACTTCCTAATTGTTCATTAAAAAAATCACGACCATTATCACTCCAAAAAATCTTGATTTTCTCATTTAATTGTGTTTCCACCATGACATAGAAAGTCTCATACACATTTTTAACCTCAGATTTGTCCTTCAATAAAAAAAAACAACTCAATCTAGTATGATCATCAATAAAAGCTACAAACCACTGTTTTCCAAACATTGTTAAAATTCTAGACGGTCCCCAAACATCACTATGAATCATCATAAAAGGTTTTGAAGCCTGATATTTTTTAGAGGGAAAAGAAGATCGATGATGCTTAGCCATTTCACAAAATTCACATTGAAACAAGGACGTATTTTTATTTCTAAATAACTGAGGTAACAAATGTTTTAAATAATAAAAACTTGGATGTCCAAGCCTATAGTGCCAAAGCATGACTTTATTCAAAACAGAAGTAAACTTCAAGCAAATAGGATTCAGTTGTAGTGAGTTATTCCCGTTGTCAAGAAAATAAAGACCTCCAGATTATCTAGCACTGCCAATCATCTTCCCCGAGACCTTTTCCTGAAATTCACACAAATCAGAATCAAATATAGCATGACAATTAAGAGAACATGTTAATTTACTGATAGAAATCATATTACAAGAGAGCTTTGGAATAGGGGTGGCAAAATGGGTAAATAATATGGGTATCCGCTCATATTACCCATTTTAAATGAGTTGGGTATCCAACTCATTTAAAAATGGGTAAAAAATGAGTAATACTCATATTATCCATTTAAAAGTGGATAGTTAAATGGATAAAATGGGTAAAAGCAAATAAAAAATAGTGATAAAGGTAAGAAAGTCTTCTTTTTTAAAAAAAAATTAGAAAAAAAATGAAACTTTTTTTTACATTTAATTTGGGATAGGGGGTGGGGTGGATTGATTTTTTTTAAAAAAAAATTAAAATTTTGTTAATTTTTTTTTTTTGGATGGGGTGTGGAAGGGGGGGGGGGGCAGGTAGGGGGTGAGGTGGTAATTTTTTTTAA
>JAJOOO010027890.1:0-18033 GCA_029582685.1 Solanum piurae
TAAACCCTAAATCCTAAAACCTAAACCCTAAACCCTTAGCCATAAGCCCTAAACCCTAACCCTAAACCCTAAACCCTAAATCATAATACCTAAACCCTTAACACTAATGTCTAAACCCTAAACAATAAACAATAAATACTAACCCTAAACCCTGAACCCTAAACTTAAATAATCAACCCTAAAACCTAAACCCTAAACCCTAAATCTTACACCTTAATTCCAAAATCCTAACACTAAACCCTAAACCCTAAATTCTAAAACATTAACCCTAAATCCTAAAACCTAAACCCTAAACCTTTAACCATAAACACTAAACCCTAACCCTATACCTTTAACCCTAAACCCTAAACTCTAAAAAGTAACCTCTAATCTCTAAACCCTAAACCGTAAACTCTAAACCATAAACCCTAACCCTAAACCATAAACCCTAAACTTAAACCATAAACCCAAAACTCAAACCCCAAAACCCTAAACCCTAATTCCTCAACCCTAAACCCTAAACCCTAAACCCTAAAACCTTACCCTAAATTCTAAACATTAAACAAAAAACCCCAAACCCCTAACCCTAAACCCTAATCCCTAAACCCTAAACCCTAAACTGTAAACCCTAACCTTAAACGTTAAATCCTAAACCCTAAATCCTAAACCATAAACCCTAAACCCTAAAGCTTAAACCCTTAACCCCTAACCCTAAAAAATAAACCCTAATTTGTAAACTCTAAACCCTAAACCCTTAACCATAAACCATAAACCATAAACTCTAAACCCTAAACCATAAACCCTAAATCCTAAGCCCCAAACCCTAAACCTATAACTCAAAACCTTAAACCCTAAACCCTATACTCTAACCCCTATACCCTAACCCCTAAACATTAAACCCTAAAACATAAATTGTCAACCCTAATACCTAAACCATAATCCATAAACCCTAAACCCTAAAACCTAAACTCTAAACCTAAAACTCAAAACCATAAATCCTAATACGTAAATCCTAAACCTTAAACCTATACCCAAAAACCTAAACCCTAAACCCTACACCCTAAACTCTAAAATTTAAAATCTAATCCCTAAACCCTAAACTCTTAAACCTAAATCATTAACCCTAACCACTAAACCCTAAACCCTAAAATGTAAACCCTAAACCATAAACCCTATTTCCTAACCCCTAAACCCTAAACCCTAAGCCTTAAACCCTGAACCCTAAACCCTAAACCCTATAAACTGTTAACCTTAAATCCTAAACCTAAACCCTAAAATCTAAAGTTAAACCATAAATACTAAACACTAAACCCTAAACCCTAATTCCTAAATGGTAAACTCTAAACCCTAAACCCTAACCCTAAATCCTAAACTCTAATTCCTAAACCCTAAACACTAAAATTTAAACCCTAAAACCTAAGCCCTAAAACATAAACCCTAAACCGTAAACACTAAACCCTACACCCTAAACCCTAAACCCCCCAATACTAAACTCTAAACCCTAAAAACTAAACCTTACATTCTAAACCATAAACCCTAAACCCTAAATCTAAACTATGAACCCTAAACCATAAACCCTAAATCCTAAAACCTAAACCCTAAATCCTTAACCATAAGCCCTAAGCCCTAAGCCCTAAGCCCTAACCTAAAGCCCTAAACCCAAAACCCTAAACCCTAAACACTAAACTATAAACCCAAAATCTTAAACTCTAAACCTGAAACCCTAAACCCTAACCCTAAACCTTGAACCCTAAACATAAACCATAAACCCTAAACCCTGAATGCTAAACCCTAACCCCTAAACCCTAAATCTTAATTCCTAAACCCTAACCCTAAACCCTAAACCATAAATTCTAAAACCTAAACCCTAATTCCTAAATATTAAACCCTAAACCCTAAACCCTAACCCTAAATCCTAAACCCTACACCCTATGCCCTAACCCTAAACCCTAAATCCTAAATCTTAAACCCTAAATCCTAAACCCTAAACCCTAAACCCTAAACCCTCAACCCTAAACCCTAAACCCTAAACCTTAAATCCTAAAACCTAAACCTTAAGCCCTTAACCATAAGCCCTAATCCATAACCCTAAACCCTAAAGAGGTAGGAAACACAGCAGACAAATGACTCAACAAGCTAACACCAGTACCTCTGCAACAACTAGCAGGCCCATCACAAGGTCCAAATCCAAAGGTTTTTAATGATTAAGGTCCTATGTTGGAATGCTAGAAGTATCAACACGCAGGGTTCTTTGGAAAGGCTTCAAACTCTTAAAAAACTGCATCACCTATCTCTGATTGCTGTCCTGGAACCATTTACTGACAATTCTCAATTAAACATAGTGAGAATTCAACTTCAAATGGACCATGCAGTCAGTAATCCTAGTGGAAAAATTTGGTTGTTTTGGTCTAATGAAATCACTGGGCATATTTTGGAAAATCATGAGCAACATATTACAGGAAACTTTAAGCATCCTGATCTTACTGAGCAATTCATGATGTCCTTTATTTATGCTAAATGTAAGGATCTTATGAGGAGACCTTTGTGGGATAGGTTATTGTTTTATGCTGGTATGGATGTACCTTGGTGTACAATTAGTGACTTCAATGTTATCACATCTATAGAGGAGAAGCTTGGGGGAATGCCTTACAACATGAACAAGAGATTTGAGTTTATTAGTGTGATATAAGCATGCGGTTTGACTGATTTAGGATACACAGGGATACCACTCACATGGTGTAATCAAAGGGATGCACAAGCTAGAGTATGGAAGATATTGGATAGGTCTATGGTTAATGACAAATGGTTAGAGGTTATGCCTCAAACTACTATAGATCATTTATCCTCAGTTGGTTCTAATCATAGTCCATTGTTAATGGAAATGATTAGAACAACTGACAATCATACTAAATACTTCAAGTTTCTACATATTTGGGTTGACAATGACACCTTTTTGGATACTATGAAACAATGTTGGGAAAAGAGTGTCAAGGGTAATCCTATGTGGAAATTTCATCAGAAAATGAAAAGGTTGACATCTACCCTCAGCAAATGGTCCAAAAAGGAGTATGGAGATATCTATTCTAAAGTCAAGAAGTATGAGGATGATATTAGAAAAACTGAGGCAGATCTTCTGACAAACAATACAGAAAGTTTCAGACAACAATTACATCTTATTAATGCTAAATATATTAAATATTTGAAATTAGAAGAATCTATTCTTAAACAGAAGACTCAACTTCAATGGTTTAATTAAGGTGATGCCAATACCAAATATTTTCATGCTTTGATGAGGGGTAGAAGAAGGAGGTTATTTGTGCATAAGATTTGTACTGCAAATGAGGTATGGATACAAGGTGAGGACCAAATAGCTCAGGCAGCTTGTGATTATTACCAACACATTTTTATAGGGCAGAATTCCAGAATAGATGAAAGAATCCTTCAGAATATTCCTACAGTGGTCACTCCTGAGCAAAATGAGATGATGCAAGCAATGCCTACTTTAGAGGAACTCAGACAAGTTGTGTTTTCCATTAATCCAAATTCAGCAGCAGGTCTAGATGGTATTGGAGGTAAATTTTATCAAGCCTATTGGAGTATCATTAAAGAAGATTTATTGGCAACTGTACAATCCTTCTTTTTTGGTCACATTATGCCTAAATTCATGCCGCATGCATGTTTAGTTTTGCTCCCCAAAACTGAACAGGCTACCAGATTTACAGACCTTACATCTATTAGTCTTAGTAATTTTACTAATAAGATAATCTCCAAATTATTGAGCCTGAGATTGGCTACTGTTCTGCCTCTTTTACTATCAGATAATCAGTTCGGGTTTGTCAGAGGTAGAAGCATTTCAGAAAGTATCATGCTTGCACAAGAAATTACTCATGGCATTAAAAAACCTCAAATAGGAAATAAAGTAGTCATCAAACTTGTTATGACCAAGGCCTAAGATAGAGTGTCTTGTCCTTTACATGTTTGGTACTAAGGAGATTTGGATTTGGGGAGTTTTTTATTGACTTAGTTTTGAGACTCATGAGTAACAATTGGTATTCTATAATCATTAATGGTCACAGACATGGTTTTGTTTATTCCACTAGAGGACTTAAGCAAGGTGAGCCCTTATCCCCGGCCCTATTTATTTTAGGTGCAGAGGTATTGTCGAGGATTCTTAATGTTCTTCATCATAATCATAGTTATAAAGGTTTTTTCATGGAAAGAAAAGGTCCCCAAATCAATCACTTGACTTTTGCAGATGATGTAATTATGTTTGCCTCTACTGACAGACATTATTTGCAACTCATTATGGACACTTTAGGGGAGTATGAACATACTTCTGTCCAGCTTATTAACAAAGGAAAGAGCCATTTTATGGTTCCAGATACTACCACACAGGATATTATTCGTACCATTCAGGAAGTTACCAGTTTTTCCCAGAAAAGTAGTCCTATTACTTATTTAGGATGTCCTCTATATATTGGTCGACAAATGAGGATTTATTATTCACATTTAGTGGAAAAGGTCTCCAAAAAGATTTGTGGATGGCAGGCAAGGATACTTAGTTTTGGGGGTAGGCTGACATTGATCAAACATGCTCTGTAATCTATACCTATACATACTATGGCTGCAATTTCCCCTCCCAGCGCTACTATTAAATACATTGATGCCATGATTGCAGATTTCTTTTGGGGAAGGGATCTGGATAACAAGAAATATCATTGGGCTTTACTTGACACTATGAGCTTACCTTGTACAGAAGAAGGGATAGGGATAAGAAAACTCACAGATATTTGCACATCATTACAATACAAACAATGGTGGACTTTCAGGTCTAAAAATTCTTTGTGGAGTCAATTTCTTAGAGCCAAATACTGTCAAAGAGCTCATCCAGTAACCAAAAAGATTGATACTGGACAGTCATTGATGTGGAGATACATGATGAGAGACAAGATTATTCTAGAAGATTATATTGGATGGAAAATCAATTCTGGAAGTTGCTCATTTTGGTAGGATGATTGGCTAGGGGGGGTGTGTGCTCTAGCCAACTATACTACTTCTATATCAAGTCTCAATAATGCTACTATTGCACATTTTTTAACAAATGGAAAATGGAATGAAAGGAAATTAAGGCAGCAGGTTCCACCTCTTCTTATTCCCTCTATTTTAAATACTAACTTTCTGTTTGTGCAGGGAGTTAAAGACAGAGCAGTTTGGAAACATACTGAATCTGGAAAATTCACTTGTACATCAGCCTGGGAAATTTGAAGGAAGAAGAAGGACATAACACTCATTCATTCTCAAATTTGGCATAGACATATTCCTTTCAAAATGTCATTTTTACTATGGAGAGCAAGAAGATATAAGTTACCAACCAATGAAAAATTAGCTTCTTTTGGGGTTGAGCCTGCAAAATGTTACTACTGTATACAGCAGGGTTGGGATGAAGTGGATCACATCTTTATTCAAGGTTATTTTGCAGCTCATATCTGGAAGTTATTTGCAGGTAACCTGGGAATCTCCTTTCAGCAGACATCACTGCGTAGCTATCTATTCTGTTGGAGTGCTATTACAGTGAAGAATGAAGCACACATGACAATAATACAGACTCTTCCTATAGTAATATGCTGGAATCTCTGGAAAAATAGATGTTCAGCTAAATATGGAGGAAAGAAATCCAGTATCCTTAAACATGATTTACAGCTTCTTGCTAACCAATGTATGTTTTTCCAGTGTCTTCATACTTACAAGGAAGCCAACAGTACATCAGACGTCTTGGACAAACATAGTCACAAATAGGATATTGTACAACATTATTATACTGATCTTCAATTGCCCCATGCAATTAAAGGAAGCTATCTTTTGGAGAAAATGGGGGTAAAAAATTCAGAAGAAAGAAGTTGATAAGGTTCAAACAACCACCTAGATTGTTTGAAGCTCATTTTCAACAGGAAAAGGAATTCAATCTGTTAGAACAAAAATAAAGCATATACTATCTGTGCAATTTAAAGGACAGTAGTATACCAAATAGGAGCAATAAGTCATAAATTGGTTATTTCATTATTTTATCATGAGATACATTCTATTCAAATTATTATGTCCTTTCTTGGTTTAGTAGTTTGGTTAGGATTAGTTTCAACTATTGTAAGGGGAGAGTCTCCCTTATTTATGTATTATTAGCAACTTTGTATTAAGAGAGGAGTCCTCTCTAGGTGCTTAGTTTAATAATATATCATATTATATAGGGTTGATTCGACTAACCGTAGTAGGTAGGTCGAATTGACTCATCTTAGGTTTGGAGGTAAGGTATTTTCCCCTCTCCTTGTATATTTTTTGATTTTATATATGATAAGGCCTGGAGTTATGCTCAGCCCCTGACCCCCTCAAGGGTCGTTCAATTGAAAAAAGAAAAAAAAAACTTAACACTAAACCCTAAACCCTAAACCCTAAACTCTAAAATCCTGAATCCAAAAAAAACAATTAAAAAAAAAGTAAAAAAATATCCTGAATCCTGAACCCTAACCCTAAACCATAAACCCTAAACTCTAAACTCTATATCCTAAACCCTAAATTCTAAATGCTAAACCCTAAACTCTAAACCCTAATTTCTAAACCCTAACCCCTAAACCCTAAACCCTATCCCCTAAATCCTAAAACCTAAACCCTAACCCCTTCACCATAAACCCTAAGCCCTAACCTTAAACCCTAAACCCTAAACCCTACACCCTACACCCTAAACACTAATATCTAAAGCCTAAACACTAAACCCTATACTCTAAACCCTAAACCCTAAACCCTAACGTTAAACCCTGAACCCTAAATTTAAACCATAGACCATAAACCCGAAATCCTAAACATAAACCCTAAACCTCTAACCATAAGCCCTAAACCTTAAATCCTAAACCCTAAACCCTAAACACTAACGTCTAAATCCTAAACTTTAAACCCTAAACCATAAATCATAAACCATAACCCTAAACTTAAAATATCAACCATAAAACCTAAACCCTAAACCCTAAAACCTAAAACCTAAACCATAAAACTTAAACCCTAAACCATTAACCATTAACCTAAGCCCTAACCCTATACCCTTAACCATAAACCCTAAACTCTAAACACTAAACTCTAATCCCTAAACCCTAAACCCTAAACTATAAACCATATACCGTAAAACCTAACCCTACACCATAAACCATAAACTTAAACCATAAACCCTAAACCCAAAACCCAAAACCCTAAACAATAAACCCTAAACCCTAAATTCTAACCCTAAATTCTAAACATTAAACCTAAACTCCCAAACCCCAAACCCTAAACTGTAAGCCCTAACATTAAACGCTAAATCCTAAACCCTAAACCTTAAACCGCAAACCCTAAACCCTAAACCTTAAACCTTAAACCCTAAACCCTTAACCCTAAACACTAAACCCTAAGTCCTAAACTCTAAACCCTTAATGGTAAACCCTAAACCCTAAATTCTAAACCCTAAACCCTAAACCCTAAACCCTAAACCCTAAACCCAAAACCTATAACTTAAAACTTTAAGCCCTAAACCCTATACTCTAAACCATATACCCTAACCCCTAAACCATAAACCCTAAACCATAAATTCTCAACCCTAATACCTAAATTAAAACCCATAAACCCTAAACACTAAATTCTAAATCTAAAAATCAAAACAATAAATCCCAATACATAAATCCTAAACCTTAAACATAAACCCAATAAACAAAACCCTAAACCCTAAACCCTACACCCTAAACTCTAAAATTTAAAATCTAATCCCTAAACCCAAAACTCTTAACCCTAAACCCTAAACCCTAAACAATAAACCTTAAACCCTAAATTGTAAACCCTAAACCCTAAACCCTAAACCCTAAACCCTAAACGCTAAACCCTAAACCCTAAACCCTAAACCCTAAACCTTAAACCCTAAACCCTAAACCTTAAACCCTAAACCTTAACCCTAAACCCTAAACCCTAAACCCTATAAACTCTTAACCCTAAACCCTAAACTCCAAACTTCAACTATAAACCGTAAACCATAAATACTAAACCCTAAACCCTAAACCGTAATTTGTAAATGTTAAACCCTAAACCCTAAACCCTAACCCTAAATCCTAAACCCTACACCCTAAGCCCTAACCCTAAACCTTAAATCCTAAACCTTAAATCCTAAACCCTTAACCCTAAACCCTAAACCCTAAACCCTAAACCCTCAACCTTAAACCCTAAACCCTAAACCCTAAACACTAAACCCTAAATTCTAAAACCTAAACCCTAAAACCTTAACCATAAACCCTAAGCCCTAAATCCTAAACCCTAAACCCTAAACCCTAAACCCTAAACCCTAACCCCTAAACCATAAACCATAAACCGTAAACCCCATCACATCTTCATTTCCCTAATTTTCTCTATCTCTAATTTCTCACTCTAAAAAAAGCGCTCTCAAAATAGCCAATAACGGCTATAACTCCATTTCCTACTCGCACTACCGGAATGGCGCGGAGCCACCGGCAGAGCTCCCTAGGCCATCGGATGAATCTCAGATGGAGCGCCTGAACGAAAACAACAAAACCCACCCAGCCACTCTCTCTAATTAATCCCACAACTCCATGAATTCGCAAAATACCGACGCGATCAACACTGCAATTTCGGTCAAAGAGTTAGAAGGAATGCGAAAAATTATTTCCCCAGGATCTGTTGTTTTGATTCATGAAAAAGTGATTGGAAATATGGAATCCCTTAGTCTCGATCTACATCATAGCAAAAATTCAGTTGATTTAACCATCCCAATCGACAGTAATCGAGAGGCGACTTTCGCGAGAAGTGCAAACGAATCGCCAGAACTGCGCCTTCAAATTCGAGCCACTTCTAGCCAAGTTTGAGGAGATTCAACCACTGGGGATTACTCCCCTAATGAAGAGGTCCATCTCACAGAAATTTCAAGCAAAATGGGCAGTGGAATCGTCGACGGTGAAAATTCTAGCGAAAATCGATCTCAGATCGCCGGAGTATATGAAAAATCTGGGAATGGGAAGCATTCCCCTCTTGTGGATATCCATCTCTCAGACATTTCAATCAATTTGGATGAAGGAAACACCAATAACAACAAATCAACTCCACCAGCTAAATCTGTGATGAACTTGCACAAAGCAACAAGTCGAAATGTTCAAGACACTGATAAGAATGGCTCACTCCCATCTCCTCCTGCAGGATACAATAGCCAATTGGGTGTAATTCATTCAGCAGGGGCAACAACAATGCAAGAGGAAACCAATTTAATGCAGCAAATGGAGTTGAATGAACAACAGGTTACTGATCAAATCACCAAGAGACAGGCTTCAGAAAACTTATCTAATGAAGCTCAATCATCGAATTTTTCCTTTGGAATTAAAGATAGCTCACTAAACATAACTCCAATTCCCATTCCTTGTGTGATGCAGGATACCAGCCAGGACACTTCAATGGAAAAATTTGGACATGATCAACAACAAATGAATGAACAAACAAATCAAACACAACACACTACAGGCAAAGTGGTGCAGACAGAATTGTCAAAGCAGGATAACAATCAGAGTCACAAAGACAAGGAGGGACAAAAGGATCAAAACAAGGATACAAATCAACAAAGAGGAACCAGTAAAGTTCAACAGGACAACAATAAAGCTAACATGGATTATCAGAAAAACTTCCCTAGGATCTCCAACAATTATTCCAGGTATGATCCTAATCTTCAAAAGAATCGAAATGTTGAAAACCAGGTTAACAACAAGATAGCTCAAGGTAATGTGAAACATCCGAACAGTCAACAGCAAGGGCAGGCCCAAAATAATGCTAAACAGGACACATTCCCTGAACCTGCTCCATTTACTATTGTACAATCACTTGCTGCTCGTTTGAGATACAATCAGTCCAAGAATGAAACCCCTATTGTTCTGGACAATCCTATGCATACCACAAGGCAGGGGTTGCCTGCTGTGCTCTTAGACGAAGACGATTATAATATCAAATTGGCTGAAAGTTGTAAGCACACATTAGTGGGCAAATTCACCAACACCATGCCCAAAATGGAGATAATTAGGAAAAGCTTCACCCTTCAAACTCAGTTAACCGGGGGGTGGGGGTGGGGGTGAAAACAACTCATTATAATTCTAGACATGTGTATATTGATCTTGATAATAAGTTTGATTATGTTACGGTTTGTACTAAACAAAGGATGAGTATTGATGGTCAATTAATGAGAATTCAAGCATGGACTCCTATTTTTACACCAGAAGAAAAAACTCCTATAGTTCCTATATGGGTAGCCTTACCAGAACTCCCATGGCATTGCTACAATAAGGTCCTCTTGATGACTATTTTGAGTTCCATTGGCAAGGTACTGTATCTTGATTCACCATCCTCTCAAAAGACTAGAGGAAACATGGCTAGGGTGAAGATCCGAATTGATCTTACAAAGGAAAGGCCTCCTCATGTTTGGGTGTGATTTAAGAATTCTGATCCCAACAAAGGGAGGTGGCAGAAAATTCAATATGAAGGAATCCATTATTATTGTATGTACTGTAAACACCAAGGACATGTGCATAATGTTTGTACTATCAAGAGAAGAGATGAAGACTTCAAAAGGAGGAAAGAAATGGAGGCTGAAAAAAAGAACAAGACTAAAGGGGAACAAAAGAAAGGAGGCACTAAAACCATCCAAATACAGGACTATGATAATCCAGAGACTTCTACAAATTCTCAAGCACAGCAACAACTAGCTCCAAGGAGATATTACATACCGGATGAAACTCACAGGCAAGATCAAAGAAAAGAATAGTCTACAGGCAAACAACAAGCACCAACTTCCCAGTTACAGATTCAACAAGAACATGAAATAGGTAACCAAGAGGAACAATGGAAGATTCAAAAAAGAAGCAAAATAGAAACCAGGAACAATTCAACCCCAGGACTACTTGGAGACCTGTTGCACCTCAACACAAAAGCAATAAGGACAGCAAACAACAGGAACCAACAGCAACAGGTATAATATCTATAATTCAAACTCACAATAATTATACTAACCTAGAAATACAGGAATTACAAGATACAAACAATGTTGAGGAGGGAAACAAGAGCAGGACACCAGGTCAAGGAAGCCACTCAATACAAGGGTCACACAATGACCCATCCTTACTAAAATCTCACAATAAAATAATTATGTAAAAGGAGCATGCTGCAGCCAACACAAACAGTAAAACCACAGGTATTGACTCTATACTCCCATTCCCTAAACCCCTTGATAATGTTGTTATTAATATTGATGAGGAAGCTGTTGGAGGTATGGAAGGGAGGGTACAGGAGATGCACACTAACCTGCAGGATAGGGTATCCAAAGGGGGGAGGGAATTGACTCATGTTCTGCATGAGGTTGTGGATAAAGACCATAGGATTGACTCTAGAGCCCCTGCTACCCCTATATCTAATCAAAAGTAAGCTAGACAACAGGACAGTCAGGAAGAACATGGTATGACTACTGAAGCAGAACAACAGAAAATCAGGACCACTAATAAATCAGGAGCAAGGCTGAGCAAAAAGAAAAGAGAGACTATAAAAAAGAGGCAGCAAAAAAGTAAGGAGCAGGAACATGGTTTACCAGACAAAGGCCAACAATCAGAGGAACAGACTACAAACAAGGTCAAGAAGGGTAGGCCACTACAATATGATTATGGGGCTTTGAATTCAGAAGATGAGCTGGATCCTGAAAACCAGTCCATTGATGAATATGATGAAGAGGAAGAAGAAACTAGTAATCATCTCATTCGAGCATTTGGATCCAATTTTCATGCAGCATGGATAGAGGAGGTTTAGGAACTCACAGAACAACAAGGTCTATCCCCAAGAGGTAGGAAACAAGGCAGACAAACAAAACAGCAGGCTACCAACAACACTTCTGCTACTTCCAGCAGACCCATCAAAGGTCCAAATCAAAAGGTTTTTAATGATTAAAGCCATTTGTTGGAATGCTAGGAGTATCAACACCCAAAGTTCTTTGGAAAAACTTCAAACACTAAAGAAGATGCATCAGTTATGTATGATTGCTATCCTTGAACCTTTTGCAGACAATTCTCATCTCAACATTGTGAGAATTCAACTTTAAATGGACCATGTAGTTAGTAATCCTAATGGGAATATCTGACCTTTTTGGTCCAATGAAATCACTGGTAATATTCATGAGAATAGTGAGTAACATATCACAGGAGAATTCAAGCATTCTGATATCACTTAGAAATACATGGTGTCCTTTATTTATGCTAAATGTAAGGAGCATATGAGGAGGCCTCTGTGGGATAGGTTACTGCATTATGCTAGAAGGGACATCCCTTGGTGTACCATTGGAGACTTTAATGTCATAACAAATATAAAGGAGAAGCTTGAGGGAATGCCTTACAACATGAACAAGAGCTTCGAGTTTATAAGTGTGATAGAAGTTTGTGGTGTGATTGATCTCGGATATACAGGGCTTACATTCACATGGTGTAATCAAAGGGCTGCATTGGCTAGAGTATGGAAAAGGTTAGATAGGTCCATGGTTAATGATAAATGGTTAGAGGTTATACCTCATACTACTATTGAGCACCTTTCTTCAGTTGGCTCTGATCACAGTCCTTTGTTGATGGAAATGGTTAGGAAAACAGGAAGTCATACCAAGTATTTCAAGTTCTTACACTGTTGGGTTGACAATGAGAATTTTCTGGATATTGTTCAAAAGTGTTGGAATAGGGAGGTCACTAGTACCCTTATGAGGCAACTGCATCAGAAAATGAAGAGGCTAACCACCACCCTTAGCAACTGGTCAAAGAAAGAATATGGAGATATCTATGCTAAAGTGAAGGAGTTTGAAGAGACGATCAGGAAAGCTGAGGAAGAACTGCTGACACATAACACAGAAACTCTTAGACAGCAGCTACATCTTATAAATGCCAACTATAATAGATATTTGAAGCTAGAGGAATCTATTCTCAAACAAAAGACTCAACTTCAATGGTTTAAAGAAGGGGATGCCAACATCAAATATTTCCATGCCTAGATGAGGGGAAGAAGAAGAAGATTATTTCAGCATAAAATTTGTACAGGCAATGATGTGTGGATACAAGGTGATGATCAGATTTCACAAGTAGCTTGTGAATATTTTCAGAGAATGTTTACAGGGCAGAATTGCAGAATAGAAGAAAGCATTCTACAGCATTTGCCTACCTTAGTCACTCTTGGACAGAACCAGAAGCTGCAGGAAATGCCTACAATGGTGGAACTCAAACAAGTGGTTTTTGCTATGAACCCAACCTTAGCACTAGGTCCAGATGGCATAGGGGGTAAGTTCTATCAAACTTGCTGGAACATCATTAAAGAAGACCTGCTAGCTGCCTTCTTATGTTGTCACATTATGCCTAAGTTTATCTCACATGCCTGCTTAGTTCTACTTTCCAAAACTGAATAGCCTAACAGATTCACTGATCTCAGGCCCATTAGCCTCAACAACTTCTCAAATAAGATCATCTCCAAACTCCTAAGAATGAGACTGGCTGATATTATTCCACTACTCATCTCAGATAATCAATCAGGTTGCGTAAGGGGGAGGAGCATTACGGAAAACATCATGCTTGCACAAGACATCACCCATGGTATAAAGAGACCCTAAGTGGGAGACAATGTAGTGATTAAACTAGACATGACCAAGGCATATGATAGAGTGTCTTGGTCATTTACTTGTTTGGTGTTGAGGAGATTTGGCTTTGAAGAGTTATTCATTGACATGGTATGGAGAATCATGAGCAACAATTGGTATTCAATCATTATTAATGGCCACAGACATGATTTTTTTCATTCAACCAGAGGCCTTAAGCAAGGTGATCCTTTATCTCCAGCCCTATTTATTTTAGGTGCGGAGGTTCTTTCAAGAATGCTTAACCTTATTCATCAGAATCCTATGTATAGAGGTTTTAGCATGGAGCCCAAAGGTCCCCAGGTCAACCACCTAAGTTTTGCAGATGATGTAACTATATTTACTTCAACTGATAGAAACTCTATGAAACTCATCATGAACACTTTGGAGGAATATGAACATACATCTGATCAGCTTATTAACAAAGAGAAGAGCCATTTTATGGTTCCAGTTAACACTTCCCAAGACATCATCAACAACATCCAAGAGGTCACTGGTTTTTCTCAGAAGGACAGTCCAATTACCTACCTTGGATGCCCTCTCTATATTGGTAGACAAAGGATCATCTATTACTCCCAACTAGTTGAGAAAAGTTTCCAAAATGATTTGTTGAACGCAGGCAAAACTACTCATCTTTGGAGGCAATATCACTCTGATCAAGCATGCTTTGCAATCCATACCTATCCACACAATGGCTGCAGTCTCACCTCCTAGTACTACTATAAAATACGTGGAGTCTATTATGGCAGATTTCTTCTAGGGAAGAGAACAGGATAAGAGGAAGTATCATTAGGCATCACTTGAAACTATGAGCATGCCTTCTGCAGAAGGAGTTGTTGGGATCAGAAGACTCACATATATATGTACTTCTCTACAATATAAGCAATGGTGAAGTTTCAGGACTAAATATTCCCTATGGAGTCAGTTCCTAAAATCCAAATATTGCCAAAGAGCCAACCCAGTTGCAAAGAAAGTTTATACGGGTCAATCTCTTGTGTGGAGATATATGATGACGAATAAGAACAAGGTGAAGGGTCATATCACCTGGAAAATTAACTTTGGAAGTAGTTCTTTTTGGCGGGATGATTGGCTAGGGAAGGGTGCTCTAGCTAATTATACCACTAGTATTTCCAGCTTCAATAATGACACTATTGTTCACTTTCTTGTCAATGAAAAATGGAATGAAAGACAGTTGAGACAGTAGGTCCCACCACTGCTCATTCCCCACATTTTTTACATTAATTTACAATACCAACATGGAGTGAAAGACATAGCAATCTGGAAGCCTAATGATTCTGGTTTTTTCTCATGTGCGTCAACCTGGAAAATATGCAGACACAGGAAGAATAATACAGTGATCAACTCACAGATTTGGCATAAAAATATCCCTTTCAAAATGTCCTTTCTCGTATGGAAAGCATTAAGGAACAAACTAACAACCAATGAAAATTTAGCAAGCAACCTTTGGAGTGGAGCCTGTAAAGTGTTTATGTTCTATTCAACAACGGTGGGATGATGTGGATCACCTTTTCAACCAAGGACATTTTGCAACTCACATCTGGAAGTTCTTTTCAAGTACTATGGGAGTTATGGTCCAGCAGTCCTCATTGTGCAGCAAGTACTGAGTTGGGGTGGTATTCAAGGAAAAAATGAAGCTCACAAGACCCTTATCCAAACACTTCCCATTGCAGTTTGCTGGAACCTGTGGAAGAATAGATGCTCAGCAAAATATGGGGAAAAGAAATCCAGCATCAGCAGAGTCAAGTACATGGTCTGCAAAGACATTCTCCAGCTGCTCAATACTGCATATACAAATAGTCAGTGGCCTCCAAAGTAGCCAGAAGTGGTGGACTTGATTGAAAGTTCCAAGCATGCTGTTAAAGTAACTTCAGTAATCTGGAAAACTCCCACTTTTAATAGGTATAAACTTAACACTGATGGTAGTGCCTTGCACAACCCGGGGAAGATTGGAGGGGGGGACATTCTACGAGATGAACATGGAGATATCATTTACGCCTTTGCTATACCCCTTGGTGAAGGAACCAATAATCAGGCAGAAGTTCAAGCTGCCAGCTACGGTCTCAATTGGTGCATTCAACATGGTTACAAAAACATTATTCTAGAATCGGATTCAGAGTTATTAACTAGGTGGTTATTGCAAACTTCTATTCCTCCTTGGAGGATTAGAAGGTTTGTACAGGAACTCCAAATCCTTATTAACCAATGAAAATTCTTCAAATGTGTGCACACCTACAGGGAAGCTAACAGTACAACAGATTTCCTATCCAAACAAAGTCATAGACAAGATATTATTCAACATTACTACACTCACAACCAATTGCAAAATGCAGCAAGATGTAGCTACATTCTCGAGAAAATGGGAGTTCAAAGCTTCAGAAGGAAGAAGTTGAAAAGGATTAAAAAAAACCCTTGACAGGTTCGCTTGTTTTTTGCCAATATCCTTTTCAACTGGACTATGTCTTAATAGGTATAGTTTTTTTGAATAATTCTTGTTTCCTTTATTCTTTCCTTTGTAAGGGGAGAGTCTCCCTTATTTATGTTTTCCTAGTATCTTTGTATCGAGAAGAGTCCTCTCCTTAGGTTTTTAGTTCTAGGATTATCTTTCTAGTATGGGGATGAGTAGACCAACCTTAGTAGGTAGGTCGACTAATAAACCACCATAGGATCGGAGGTCAGGTTTATGTCCCCCTCCTTGTACTTATTTTTGACGTTTATTTATGTTAAGGCCTGAAAGTGTTGCTAAGCCCCTGACTCCTCCAAGGGTCATTCAAATTTTATTTTTAAAAAAATAAAATACTAAACCCTAAACACTAAACACTAAACACTAAACGATAAACCATAAACCCCAAACCATAAACCCTAAACTATAAATCCTAAACCATATACCCTAAACCCTAAATGCTAAATGTTAAACCCTAAACTCTAAACCCTAAACCCTTAAACCTAAACCCTAAACCCTAAATACTAAACTCTAAGCCCCTAAACACTAAACCTTACACTCTAAACCCTAAACCCTAAACCCTAACCCTAAACATTGAACCCTAACCTTAAACCATAAACCCTAAACCCTAAATCCTAAAACCTAAAACCTAAACCCTTAACCATAAGCCATAAGCCCCAACCCTAAGCCGTAAACACTAAACCCTAAACCCTAAACCCTAAACTCTAAACCCTAAACCTTAAACCCTAAACCCTAAACCCTAAACCCTAAACCTAAACACTGAACCCTAAACTTAAACCATAAACCCTAAACCCTAAATGCTAAACCCTAACCCATAAACCCTAAACCCTAATTCCTAAACCCTAACCCAAACACCTAAACCCTAAATCCTAAACTCTAAACCCTAAATCCTAAACCCTAAATTCTAAAACCTAAACCTTAAGCCCTTAACCATAAGCCCTAAGCCCTAAGCCCTAAACCCTAAACCCTAAACTCTAAACCCTAAACCCTAAACTTTAAATCCTAAACCCTATACCCTAAACCCTAAATGCTAAATGCTAAACCCTAAACTCTAAACCCTAAACCGTAAACCCTAAACCTTAAACCCTAAAACTTAAACCTAAAACCCTTAACCATACACCCTTAGCCCTAACCCTAAACCCTAAACCCTAAACACTAAGCTCTTAACCCCTAAACCCTAAACCTTATACTCTAAACCCTAAACCCTAAACCCTAAACCCTAACCCTAAACCTTGAACCCTAAACTTAAACCATAAAGCCTAAACCCTAAATCCTAAAACCTAAACAGTAAACCCTTAACCATAAGCCCTAAGCCCTAACCTTAAGCCCTAAACACTAAACCCTAAACCATAAACACTAAACTCTAAATCCTAAATCTTAAACCCTAAACCCTAAACTCTAAACCCTAACCCTAAACCCTGAACCCTAAACTTAAACCATAAACTCTAAACCCTAAACCTTAAATGCTAAACCCTAAATACTAACCTCTAAACCCTAAACCCTAATTCCTAAACCCTAACCCCAAAAGCTAAACCCTAAATCCTAAACTCTAAACCCTAAACCCTAAACCCCAAATCCTAAAATCTAAACCCTAAACCCTTAACCCTAACCCTAACCCCTAAATCCTAAACCCTAAACACTAAACTCTAAACCCTAAACCCTAGATCCTAAACCATAAAACATAAACCCTAAACTCTAAACCCTGAACCCTGAACCCTAAACCATAAACCCTCAACTCTAAACACTAAACCATAAACCCTAACCCTAAACCCTGAACCCGAAACTTAAACCATAAACCCTAAACCCTAAAAGCTAGACCCTAAACCGTAAACCCTAAACCCTAAACCCTAAAAACTAAACCCTAAATCCT